>JAMPIV010015673.1:0-29869 GCA_024509875.1 Oreohelix idahoensis
TCAACAGTGTTGCCGCACATGGGTATATTTACTACATCTGTGTTTTTTGGCTTTCGTCTGGGTATGTCAGTATTGTTATTATCCAAATCTGCATTAATCCGGGTATATTTGACAATTGGTATTTTCAATGTATGTATATTCTGTGCACTGCGCATTATACATTATATTTATACTATAATTAAATGTAAAAAATTATGTTATATATTTTTTATTTCACTTAAATTTAATTATTGTTTTTAACGACATCAATGACGTTGTTTTTTGACTCGTTTACATCAACTATCTATTTCCTGTTAATGGCTGTCATCTACAATACTCATCAATAATCATTTTTGCGATGTGTTTTAAAGTATTTATTTAAATTTTAGACTTAAGCAGATAAACAGCAAATTGTTTTTTTTTTGTTTTTTTTTTTTTTGTTTTATTAAAAGATAATAAAATGAGCGTTGATGAAGGTACGCAAGGCAGTTGTAGCAGCATGACGACACATACGCCACCGCGTTTAAAAAAAAAGTGAAGCCACCATGGTATCAGCAGGCTTTTGGTGAAGAATGGCTAACAGACAGCGAACTGAAGGATTGGATAAAGCCAGACTCTGGCAGTGGCTATGCTGCGATCAGTGCGGTCTGTTCCTGTAAATCGAGATCAACAAACCTTCTGTCATTCCAATAGCAGCGCAGTTCCCAACAGTTGTTTCAGAAGAGAGCCTTGATCGTCTGTCTGATCAATGGCGACAACTGGCATCGTACCGACAAGATCGTGGACATCTGGTGGATGAGGACCCACCCGCATTGTGGCTGGGACTGCAACAAGTGAAAGATGCTAATAACCAGAAGAAATTTGATGTTTTGGCTGACCTCTTGTGCACGCTTTTGGCACTAACTCACTCCTCAGCATGCGTCGAAAGAGTGTTTTCGACGGTTAACTTAGTTGAAACTAATCAAACCAACTAGATATTGTGTGAAACAGTTTCCAATCGAATACTAACCAAGCAAGCAGTTCCAAAGATGGAGTTCGTCATAAGTTTAATCCTATAGCACGTTTCTTTAGCTTTGCCCTCAAACAAATGTAATTATCTGATTAACCGTCGAACGTATTCATGCCATCTTTTGCATACGATGTTATATTGGGTTAGACCCAACAATTATATACTTTATATCTGTGCATCTAGTCCAGTTCCCATAAACGAATGAAATCCTTTGATCTTTGTCGGCATACAAATTATTGTGTATCAAGAAAAGAAATTTTACCACTTCAGTCACAGATTCTGTGAATTGATTAAGCATAGGCGTGTCTACTATTACAATAATGTGGCCATCACGTTTGCATATGAATACCAGTTAAAGATGATTTCTTAAATGATCTGCATGCGAGATACTCGTGACATTGTTTGTCATTGACATTTAGTGCGCTACCAAACTGGACCTTCATTGATCTAATTATTTCAATAGGTATTACCCCTTTGCGGTTCATAAATATCATAATGGAACGTTGCTCCTCTAATGTGCTTGTATATAACGGTACGGTCATCTTTAAAGAAATTAAACTTAATCCGAATCATAATCAGATGTCTCTGAGAAATTGATAATCAATATCGGCTGAATGAAGGACAAACCATCATTCTTCCGATATTCCTCTTCCTCTTGTAACACATGGTTCTCACATTTCTTCCAATAATCCCTGGCTATATTGGAGTTGGCGGCTTTTGTAAGTATTTCAACATCTTTTAATTTGAATGTTTTATTTTATGTTGCTACCTGTTCCTTAATTTTAGCCCAGACTAATTCTATTGGGTTTAAGTGAGAATGGTAAGGAGGCAATCTTAAACATCTGTGACCATGTTCATGGATTGTCTTGTCTATGTGAAATATCTTTGTATGCTGTGTCTTTTTTACAATTCCAAGTAATTCAGGCTTCAGGGACATTTCCTTGAATGGAATGTTGTTTTTGGTCAGCCAAATCTTTATTACATCTTTAGTACTTGATGAATTAGGAACTTTATCTTATTGTGCCACAACGTTGTGATATGAAGCATTGTCCATTATCAAACACCACGGTCTATCCAAGGAAGGAAGTACATGATTCCCAATCCAATCTTGAAATATCTTGCCGTTCATCTCTGTATGATAATCCCTATTATCTGTGGATTTTGAAACAAATATGAGTTCAGTATTATTTAGAAGCCCATGATGGCTGCTTCCTGCATGTGCAATTATTAAGCGCTGTCCTTTGCTGCTTGATACTAGTCTCTTTGTTGTCCCATCAGATGATTGCCATTCTCGTTCATTACTGTGGTGCGCATTGATCCAAGTTTCATCTAAATACACAAAATCATAACAATCTCTTCTCATTTCTCTGACCTTGCGTAAATATTTGCTTCTCATTGCAACTATATGAGGCTTCTCACAAATAAGGTTTCTACCACCAACATATTTTCTAAAAGTGAATCCCAAACTCCTAATAGTCCTCCATAGCGTAGATTTGGAAATACCAATGTCATTATTCTTTCTTAACCAAATTTTCAATTTCCTCATTATTGTGAAAGTCACTGCCTCATTATTGTGAAATATATTGCAAATTTCTCTGCGGATCAAGTCTCTGTCGAAATTATCCACCACTCTTGGCCTAATTTTCGTGTGTAAAACACTGGAATAAGAAATTTCAGATGTCGCTATCCAGCGGTGCGTTGATCGTTTGCTTATCCCTAAGGTATGAATAGTCCTCTTTTGTGGGTTTGAAATAGAATGATATAGTTTTCCTCGAGTAGCTTCATTGCAGAAATTCTATTTGTAATTTGCTGTAATGTAATAAAATGTACTCGTAGACTCATTTTTCCTACTTAACCACACAATACCTTTAGTAGACACACCCCTGTTGCGGTCATTTTTGACGGAGTTTCAAACGTCAATTTATTTGTCGTATTTTTTTCACCCTGGTCAAAGTTGGGTAACTATGTCTTAACTTTGCTGTGTCAGGTTGATTAGGGGTTATCTCCCCTTTTTGTTCATTCATTGTGTTTGACCAGTATTGAGATAGGGTCAAAGGTACATAGTTCTGGGCTATGTGCCCATGCGCAGTTTTTGAGAGCGAAGAGTTAGACTTCCGTCAGGTAGAGATGTGAACTGGCTTCTGTGGGACGTGAATGTCCGTTGTATTTTGGGGAAGGAAAATCTTCGAAGTGACTGCGTTGTCAGTTTTCCCCAGTGATTTTCTGTACGTCAGGAATGACGACAGTGTTGTTTCTTGTGTTCTGAGGATTCTGTTCAAGGTATCACCGACTTTATCATTATTACGCATTCGGTTGCAGAACTTGTTAAAGGCTTACCTAGCCTGTGAGAACAGCTCACAGTTCCTATAATGCAGAACCTATATTTTGTGCTCGAGGTAGCCATTTAAGACTATTCGTCTTCATTTGATCAGAAGTCCAGTGACGCAGGTATATATGGTGGAAACCGCAGGTTGGCGGTATATTTATACAAACATTATAGCAGGGTTTTATGTAACCTGCTTATGAAGAATACACAGCTGACGTCATATCGAGGTCCTGTGTTACGGCCAATATTCTACAGCATGATGAGATGTAACTGTCGTGATCTGCCAAGTTGAACGACGGTCTGGTAATAGGATTACATGAGTTAAGGGCTCGTCTTTTGTATAACTTAGTTATTAAGGTATCTGACGCGTTAAGTCAGGGATACCAAAGCGGCATTGTGAACTATACGTTAAAGAACATACCACTATTGACCATGCCCACATATTTGAATGTTTTCCAGCCTTAGAATGCCAGATATGTACCAATCGATTTCAGTTAACATGATGTACATGATCCTGCTTACATTTACTGTTACTGTGATACTACTGTTAGTCCTGTGATTAAATGTGTGAACTGTTACCAGTAGTTACAACCATCATTGGCTTCCGTATGAGTGTGACTGGGTGCATTGTTTAACTATATATGAGCCTAAACGCATTCGCGTCTCTACACACCCATGTCTCACATCATCATCATCATCGTACAAGAACCATGTATGCTGTCAGCGTGAGTGACCTAGATCTTCACCACACCATTACACTGTTCAGGTGACATCAACACGCATACCTGGCCAACTACACATCAACATTAGAGGACCCCGTAAAAACACAGTAACAACCCCTGATTGATAATGTGTGAGTAACACCGGATATAAACTGTTTTATGTTCAACAAGTGCAATTTCACACTAAAATCATGCCAGTTGTTTGATAAACCAATCATGTGCAAATGATGTCGTATAATTTACTGTAGACATTTCAATCTTTGTATGTGTGTGTGATGTGTGTTGGCAAGTAGAATTTTGATATTATATCGCAAAGAAACGAAAATTGAAACCAATGGCCGCATTTTAATAAAAAATTTAATTCATAGGGTCTATACCATTTTAAATTGACACACAAAATTTCACTTACATGCTTTATATATTAGCTGAGATATAGCATTTTGAAGTTGGGCAAAGCTAGTGAAACGTGCTATAGTAAGATGAATGAGAATGGAGAACTATTAATACACGTCTATGCTTCAAATCAACTGTCCATAGGGAAAAGCATATTTCTACAGAAAAGAACACATAAAGCAACATGGATATCACCAGACCATAGATAAGAATTTAGATCATGATTAATTAATGTAAAGGTATATAGAGGAGCAGATGTAGTTTTGGATCATCATCTTCTGTTAGCAAAAACAAAAATAAAACTAAAAAAACTCTGTATAATGTGGAATACTAAAGAAATAAGAGACAACATTTCAATGACAGTATCCAACATATAACAATTACTCCAACAACTGGATGATGAAGCAGGTATGGAAAATCACTGGCAACAAGTAAAACATATATGGAACGAGACATGTAGAGAGTTACTGAGAAAAAGAGAACATCAGCACAAAGCATAAAAAACAACAGAAACCATAAACAAAATAGAAGACAGGAAAAACAAGATGGCAGATAAAACCAGAAGCTCCAAAGCCAAGGCTTATTAAGTGTACCTAGAAGAAAATAAAGAAGTAAGAACAAAAATCAAAAGAGACAAGAAAAAGTATATCAAATAGTTGGCAAGGGAAGCAGAGAAATCTTCAGCCAAAGGAAATATGAAGAACCTGTACAACAACACCAAGAAGTTAAGAGAGAAATATAAGCAAGAAAATAGCTTCATCAAAGATGTGAATGGCAAATTTCTTATTAATATACAAGATCAAATTTAAAGATGGACAGAACATTTTGATGAACTTCTCAATAGATTGGCTCCAACAAAGCCCCCAGACATCCAGCCAGCAGTAGAGGAGCTACAAATCAAATATGAGTGACCAATAGAGAAGAAATAAAGAAAGCCATGAAGCTTCTGAAATATGGAAAAGCAGCTGGTGTAGATGACATTCCAGCAGAGACCATCAAAACATATATTGATACCTTTACAGAGATATTATACAAACTACTTGGTCAAGTCTAGGAGAGAGAACGAACAAACTTTATTTTCAAAGTGTTAAGAATTGGACATGCAGGCTCATCTAACATTCTGCCCTTCCTCTCTCCCTCTTATCTTGCAATCTGTATCCTGTCATTCATACATGTACTTTGATCATTATTTAGGCATGCAACATTATCAAGGTCAAATAATAGTATACATTTGTAAAATCAAATCCTAATAAAATTTAAGTCTGTTTAGAAAAAAAAAACCATAACAGTAAAGAAATTAAAGGGGAAAAAGGACAAATAAACAAAATCCAAAACCATCCATACAGTAAATTAGACAATGGCTTTAGGCTTTAAGCAGATTGCGTTGTGATCTCTTTGGCCTTAACTGCATGTTGCGTCATTGTCAGTCCACAAAAACCTCTGAAGTTTGCCCAGCCGACACAGAGTGCTTTGTTCGTGTCAGGAGCAGCTTGCAGCAGGGAGGTCACAACAAGTTGGTCTGAAAATACACAGGGAAAAGACAAAGATAATGAGAATAAATGCAAGAAATGATGACAAGGTTGAACATGAAGAAACACCACTAAAAGATGGTGGAATCGTACACATATCTTGGCAGCAATAAAGCCAAAATTGGAGGGACAGAAATAATACCAAAATAAGAATGCAAAATGTAAGAAGAGCTTTCATTGCATTAGGAAACATGCAGGTCAAAACAAATCATGACTGATATGAAAATAAAAATCTTCAACTCAAATGTCAAGTCAGTCCTATTGTATGGCTCTGTCAAGTCAGTCCTATTGAATGGCTCTGAACAAAGGAAAAAAAAAACCAATAAAAAGTTACAGACTTTCATAAATGGGTGGTTGCACAGAATATAAAGTTTGAAATGGTATTACAAATATAAAACTGATGACAAGAACCAGACAAGTGCCAGTGGAACAAGAGATGAGAAAAAGCTGCTGGTGATGGATATAACACACATTGAGGAAACCTGTTGATAGCATTACAAGGTGGTCCTTGTTCTGAAATTCCCAGGGAAACAAAGGCAGAGGTAGACTAAAAAACATATTGATAGCATTACAAGGTGGTCCTTGTTCTGAAATTCCCAGGGAAACAAAGGCAGAGGTAGACTAAAAAACCTGTTGATAGCATTACAAGGAGGTCCTTGTTCTGAAATCTCTAGGGAAAGAAAGGCAGAGGTAGACTAAAAAACCTGTTGATAGCATTACGAGGTGGGCCTTGTTCTGAAATCCCTAAAGAAAAAAAGGCAAAGATGGACTAAAAACCTGTTGAAAGCATTACAAGGCGGTCCTTGTTTTGAAATCCCCAGGGAAAGAAAGTCACAGGTGGACTAAAAAACCTGTTGATAGCATTACAAGGTGGTCCTTGTTCTGAAATCCCTAGGGAAAGAAAGGCAGAGGTAGACTAAAAAACATGTTGATAGCATTACAAGGTGGTCCTTGTTCTGAAATCTCTAGGGAAAGAAAGGCAGAGGTAGACTAAAAAACATGTTGATAGCATTACAAGGTGGTCCTTGTTCTGAAATCCCTAGGGAAAGAAAGGCAGAGGTAGACTAAAAAACATTTTGATAGCATTACAAGGTGGTCCTTGTTCTAAAATCCCTAGGGAAAGAAAGGCAGAGGTAGACTAAAAAACCTGTTGATAGCATTACAAGGTGGTCCTTGTTCTGAAATTCCCATGGAAACAAAGGCAGCGGTAGACTAAAAAACATTTTGATAGCATTACAAGGTGGTCCTTGTTCTAAAATCCCTAGGGAAAGAAAGGCAGAGGTAGACTAAAAAACCTGTTGATAGCATTACAAGGAGGTCCTTGTTCTGAAATCTCTAGGGAAAGAAAGGCAGAGGTAGACTAAAAAACCTGTTGATAGCATTACACGGTGGTCCTTGTTCTGAAATCCCTAGGGAAAGAAAGGCAGAGGTAGACTAAAAAACATATTGATAGCATTACAAGGTGGTCCTTGTTCTGAAATTCCCAGGGAAACAAAGGCAGAGGTAGACTAAAAAACATGTTGATAGCATTACAAGGTGGTCCTGGTTTTGAAATCCTCCGGGGAAAGAAAGGCAGAGGTAGACTAAAAAAACCTGTTGATAGCATTACAAGGTGGTCCTTGTTCTGAAATCCCCATAGAAACAAAGGCAGAGGTAGACTTAAAAAACCTGTTGATAGCATTACAAGGTGGTCCTTGTTCTGAAATTCCTAGGGAAAGATAGGCAGAGGTAGACTAAAAAACCTGTTGATAGCATTACAAGGTGGTCCTGGTTCTGAAATCCAAAGGGAAAGAAAGGCAGAGGTAGACTAAAAACATTTTGATAGCATTACAATGTGGTCCTTGTTCTGAAATCCCCAGGGAAAGAAAGGCAAAGATGGACTAAAAAACCTGTTGATAACATTTATGTCATGGAGGAAACAGGTCGCATTGTGGTGGCGCATGACTTTTATATAAGGAAAATGTGGTGGCGCACGGTGGTGGCGCGTGACTTTTGTATAAGGAAAATGTGGTGGCGCTTTGGGGTGGCGCTTGACATTTTATATAGGAAAATACTCCGATGACTTTTATATAGTAATATATTAGTTGGATAATGGTGTTGTTTATTTAGATAACAAGAAGACGCTATATTTAGACGATATATTTAGATAACAAGAAGACGATATATTTAGACAATAGTTAGACGATATATTTAGAATAGAAAGCCGATATATTTACAACAGTTAGACGCAATATACATATAATAGGAAGATATATATATATATATATATATATATATATATATATATATATATATATATATATATATATATATATATATATATATATATATATAGACGTATATTTAGTTATACATATATATTTAGACTGACTTTTATATAGTAATATATTAGTTCGATAATGACGGGTGTGTTGTTATGTGTGGTTTATTATATATATTTAGTTATACTATATATATTTACAACAGGTAGACGATGTTTAGTTATACATATATGTAGATATATATTTAGTTAGACATATATATATATATATATATATATATATATATATATATATATATATATATATATATATATATATATATATATATATATATATATATATATAATAAATTCTTTAAGCACCAAACACGGCGCATAAGGCAGAAACCAGTGCTCTCCAGGTTGTTCGTTGTGACGCCACTCCTCTTAACTCTTGCACATTATTTAGGCCCAACGTTCTTCCTTCTCTTGTTATTGTTCTTCTACGTGTTTCTTTTGGTCTTCCTTTTTTCCTCTTACCCTCAGGAACCCAAGTGAGCGCCTGTAGTGGTATTCTGTTGTTTTGCATTCGTAGGACATGACCGATATATGACCATCGTCTTTTCCTTATATAGTCGGAGACATATTTCTGCTTAGAGTCTTCTCTTATTTGTCGATTAGTCTTGAATTCTTTCCAACTGATGTTCATGAGTTTTCTAAGACATTTGTTCTCGAATGTATTCAGCTTGTTCTCCAATGATTTTGTGATTTTCCAACTTTCACAGCCGTATGTTAACACTGAGATAACATTTGAATTAAACAGACGAAGCTTGGTATGTATATTCAGTGATCGTAATTTCCAAATGTTAGATAATCTATTGAAGGCGCTAGCTGCCAAAGCAATTCTAGTATGAATTTCTCTTGTTGTGTCACCATCCTGAGTCATTTTACTGCCTAAATAATTGAAACTTTCAACTTTCTGTACTTTTTCCTCGTTCAGGATGATATCGAAGTTCTTGCTAGAAAAGTTCATAGCTTTAGTTTTAGAGGCATTTATTTGGAGACCTATTTTAACCGAGAGATGACACAGATTATTTACTGCTTCTTGGGCCTGTCTGGGTGTTGGACTTAAGAATGCTAAATCATCTGCAAAATCGAGGTCTTCCAGGGACTTTCCATCTGTCCATTTTATACCTAATTGTTCGTTGTGGGTATAGTTTTTCATAACCCAATCAATAGCTATTTAAAAAAGTAGTGGTGACAAAATACAGCCTTGTTTCACCCCTGTGTCTACTGTAAACCATTCTGTATTCCCTTTATTTGTTCTAACACAACATCTTGCATTGTCATATAGCGCTTTGATTACATTCACATATTTTGTTAGAAAACCATAGATTGTAAGTAACTTCCACAATGATGGGCGGTGTAGACTATCAAAGGCTTTTTGAAAATCGACGAAGGTGATAATAAGTGGTGATTGCATTTCAACTGATTCTTCTATAATTGTTCTTAGTGTGAATATTTGATCAATACATGATCGTTTCGGCCTGAAACCTGCTTGTTCTTCTCTGATCTTTTCGTCTACATGCAATTTCAGTCTTTCTAACATCATGCAACATAATAATTTTCCAGGTACTGATAATAGAGATATACCATGCCAGTTATTACAGTCTGATAGATCACCTTTCTTCGGCAACTTTACAATAATACAATAATATATATGTATAAATATATCGCCTACCTATTCTAAATATATCGTCTTTCTATTCTAAATATATGTCTAATTATTGTCTCAATAAATATCGTCTAACTAACGTCTCAATAAATATCGTCTTCTTGTTATCTAAATATATCGTCTTCTTGTTGTCTAAATATATCTTCCTATTATCTAAATATATCGCCTTCCTATTGTCTAAATATATCGTCTTCTTGTTATCTAAATAAACAACACCATTATCTAAATATATTACTATATAAAAGTCATCGGAGTATTTTCCTATATAAAAACTCACGCGCCACCACAAAGCCCCACGACATTTTCCTTATATAAATGTCACGCGCCACCACCGCGCGCCACCACATTTTCCTTATATAAAAGTCACATCGTGTCTCAGATCCGCGGCCAGATCATTATACTTGGCAGCTTTGAATGACTGTTGCTCGTCCAATCTGGTTTCAAATGGCACGGTCAGTTCAGACAAAATAACCTGGTGCGATGATGGACAAAGAATCATTAACCTTCTATCTACAACTCTGCCAAGAGTAATCTTGAGAAAGGTAGACACATTTGAAGACACGTATTAGATACTCTTGAGTTTTGGCCTTTGTGGGACCACTACTGCAAAGGAGGGCAGGCAATTCGGTGAAACACTTATAAATAAATTGATTGAGTAGCCTACCTTGGGACTTTCGCAATTGTTTTATGTTCAATTTTGGAATTTTAATTTCAATTGCATTATTGTTAAAGCATAGGGTAGTCTGTACGAGATGGCGATTTAGGCTCTTGATCTGCTTCTTACCATCTGGACAAGAGTACTTAACTACCGGACTATAACCTGTGCCATCCATACACCAGTGCTCTTTCCTGAGACTGGGGTATTTCTTTCAGTCCAGAATTGTATCTGGTACTATCTATCACCTGGTATCATCTAGATACACACTAATTACCATCTCGTCACAAATAGAAGGAGGAGGGCGAACTTTCTTCACCAAAATCACCAAGTCCAGACTCGAGTCTAGTGACTAATTTAAAAAAAAAATTGAAAATAAACTTTCGAGTCTAGTCGTTGTGGTGACCAAGTCCAAACTCGAGCCCGAATACATCGACTCGAGACGACAACACTGCTTCTCTGTCAGTAACTTTGCTATTGAAATAGCTACTGATATTAAACCCTTTTTTAAAAAGTTTTTTTTGTCAACACGTTTACCTAAACTCATTTGAAACTTGTAGCTGTTAATGTGATGTAAAAAAACTTTTCATCAGCACCATTTTCCTCTTTCACCGCATAATATAAGAACACATCTAGCAAACTAATATTAAACGCAGAAAATATTTTAAACATTTGAACATGCGCCCTGATATAACCGACGCACCTTATCTAAGCCTTGCTCACCTCGCTAAAACGGTGAAAAACAACTGTTAATTAGAAAAAAGACAAGAAAAAAAACAATTCATCGCAGAGCAAAAAAAAAAAAAAGGGAGATTAACAGTTACATCTTCAGGATGTAAGGGAAATAATCAATACCTCTTTTTTAATTTTAAACATAAAAATATTAACATTGACATACTAAAAAGTAATAAAAGTCATTAAAAACTAAATTGCAATAACGTAGTTTCAATTTTATTTTTAAAACTTTATAGAAACAAATAAACATATTAGAAAATATGTTTAAAAAAATTAATTAATACATAAGTTATTACAACAAAATTTCGCTAAAGATAAAGTGTTACACATTCATGAACATAAACTCAACAAGTTCTCAGTACAGTACAGTAGGTATGATTTTCAGCAAAGGAAATTTAAAAAAAAATAACAAAATCAATATAACCATTAAAGGACAGAAAATATGTACCTCCTCAACAACTAGATTTCTGGGCGTAACTTTAGATAAACAACTAAATTATAATAAACATATAGACAATTTGGTAGAAAGCTGTAGGGGACCCCTAAATATACTAAGGATTGTAAAAGGTAATGGATGGGGGGCCAGCAATAAAATAATGCTTATGTTCTACAAGTCCTTCATCAGGGGGAAACTGGATTATGCCAGCATAGTCTATGACTCAGCTGCAGCTTCTAACAAAGCAAAACTGGACAGGATTCAAAATGCAGCCATGAGAACTATTACAGGTGCATTTATATCGACACCAGTAGAAGCTCTAGAAGTAGCTCTCGGCATACCTCCCCTTGGTCTAAGACGGAAAGAACTGAGATTAAATTATTGGAGTAAAGTAGCACAAGAAGTGACCCACCCAGCACATAAAGCATTTGTCAAAAACCAACCAAGTGTATGGGACGTCCCCTTAAATAAAGATAGATATCCAACAGGATGGAGAACTATAGAAGACCTAATGCAGTTCAAAGAACTATCAAACACAATTGAAAATAGTAATAAATACAGAAGCAAAATACCACCCTGGGAACTAAAATCACCAATCATAGACTACTCACTTACTGAAAAGATCAAACAAAACATAGAAGATAAGGAAGCCAAAATGATAAGTAGAAAGTTCATAGAGCAACTAACTAAACAAAGTCTGGCCGTCTACACTGATGGATCCAAGGGTGATAGTGGGCAACTAGGTGCCGGAGTTGTAATACCACAATGGGGAATAAAAAAGAGCTACAGTATAACGGAAGGGGCATCGATTTTTACTGCAGAGATGGTAGCAATTCTTAAAAGTCTAGAAATAATCGAAGATAACCCACCAGAAGCTGTTACGATATTTACAGACTCACTATCATCACTACAAGCACTAGAACACCCAGGTAAATGTAGCCGGCCAGACATAAAGGAAGACATTCTAGCAATTAATACATCACTAGAGAACAGAGGATGTAGTGTGAGGCTAGTGTGGGTTCCAGCACACATAGGTATAGCTGGCAACGAGTTGGCAGACCAGAATGCCAAGAAGGGAAGAACAAGTAAAAACAATATAAAAGCAGGACTGGGAAGGTCAGAGATCAAGAGCCAAGTGAAGGAAACTATAAACGAGGAATGGAAGACAACATGGAAGGAAAGTAGAAAAGGCAGACACGCGTTCAAACTGCTGAAAGAACCAACGAGGACATGCCAGGTCAGAGAAGAATTAAAGATACCATCGAACAAAAAACTGTGGCGTCTCCGACTCGGTGCAGCATACTTCATGGTAGAAGAACCACACTGCCAAGAATGTCAGGAAGAGAATGACATAGACCACTACCTGATCCACTGTAAAAAGTATGAACAACAAAGGCTTGAAATAAAAACTTACTATAGAAATCACAATATAGACTTAACAGGTGATAAGGTTTTAAGTATAGATGCCCCAAGAGATGCCCAATCAATACTTAAAAGATATATACATAAAACAAAGGAAAAAATATAAGGTTAGAACTTCAGGAAAATCATCCAACTAAATAGAAATTAAGCAGCAAGAACTAACAAAGCATTAACAAAAAAAAAAAAATAACTACTCATAGGACAAGGAAAGACAAGGTATAAAAAAAAAAAAAGGGACAACAACTCAAAAAGAACAAATACTAATACAAATTAAAACCAAGTGTAAAGGACAATAGTTATCTAGAAACAATACAAAAGAGAAAATAAAATTGACAAATACTAATATAAATAAAAATCAGCAACTGCAAAAGACAACAGTTATTTAAATTGAATACAAAATTAGTAAAGAAAATGACACTAAATACCCCAATTATAACCAACTTTCAGGTTGAACAGGGTAGACCAAGATGGAAAGAGAAGAGGCAACAATGATCAGAGGTTGAGTGCCCGATCTCCACCCATCATTTCATCAAAACAACAACAACAACAACGCTGCACAAGACGAATTTCAGATAAGTTTTTTCTCTTCGCTAACATACTCAATCTCAATATTATTAATAACCTCTAGTATTGGTTAATTGCTTTTAACGTTAGTTAATAATTGATTGGAGTATTGGTTTAAATAAAAATATAAGTGAAATAGAATAAATAAGCCCAGGTAGGCCAACCACGTGGGGTCTTCTTTTGTAAAGTGCCGTAGCCATCTTGTTTTTCTTTGTGTTATTAATACAGGCATCTTTCATCGTTGAGACGCGCGTGAACAAAATTAAAGTTAATTCAAATTTACTAGCTTAGTAGTAGGACTAGTCAGCTTTTAACTATTGATATCTAAACATAATTTAAAATTTATATATTAAAAAAAATATTAATAACTTGTCTTGTGTTAATTTAGCATAGATAGAGCATAAATACTAATTGTAAGTCATCAGTGATAGGTATAAAATAAAGATAGAGTAATTAGCCAATATTTAAAAAAAAAAAAAAAAAAAAAGAGAGAAAGAAGTGCAGCCAGCTTATAATGCCAAGGGAAATAATCTACTAATTATTTTTTAAATTGTTTTATTTTTAGTAAAATAAATAGGCCTAGTCATAATTTATCTTAATTTGTGTTATTTAGCATTAGACAGAGTGAACCAGAGGATAAATCACAATGCCACCAATGCTCAGGTCGCAATCCGGAGAGGGAAAAGCATGGGTCAAACCAGCTGAAAAGGGTAGAACACCAAACCCGACAGAAAAGAACAGGATCACTAGCCCTATAGTCAGAAACACAGAAATTGGACCCAAAATAGAAACAATAAAGGAAAATCTGAAAGGAGGCGCAATTAAAACTGCAGTAAGCAGAAACAACAAAAACGAAGACGCAGGAACCCGGACAGCAAACAAACAGACAGGACACAGGAAAGAAGACAACCACGAGACCACAAGCAAAAAAAGTCAGGAAACCAGAGGAGGAGAAAACAAAGAAACCAAAAACAGAATCAAAATAACTCAGATAGCTGGAACAGAAGCCACACTGAGATCTCTCCCGGATGACAAAATCCTGGTCATTCTAGAAGCAATAATAGGAAAAAAAATATATTGACAAAGTGCAAAGACATGGAAATGGAGTAACAATCACTGTAAACAACACAGAAAAAGGCAAGGCACTGTTACATGAATTAAAAAGTAACCCAAAAGAAGCACAACTCGCACATGGGATAAAGGTAAAGATTGAATTGATCAAGGAAATTAGAAGATTCGTCATCAAAGGGGTCGACTCAAACCTAACAGAAGAGGAGATCCACACTAACATAACGAAAGAAAACCCACAAACAGAGATAGAAAAAGTAGAAAGAATCAAAACCAAAGAGCAAAAGAATACGACAGTGGTAGTGATAAGTGTAAAGGGCACAGAAATACCCAAGCAAGTCAAACTCCACCAGAGAGCCAAAATGACAGAGGTATTCATACCTAGCATTATACAATGTACAAACTGTCAAGGCTTTAGCCATACCCAACATGTGTGTAAAAGAGCGACACGGTGTAGTTTCTGTGCGGGAGCACACAGACATGTGGACTGTCCAATGGCTAAGGAGGACAAAGATTATAAACGAGAAAACAAAAACAGAAAATGTGCAAACTGCCAGGGTAACCACAGTGCCAGGTATCAGGGATGCCCAGTCTATCAAGAGACAAAACACATATTAAAAGAATCACTAGAAACAAACAAACCATTCTGGCAAATAAAAGAAAGACAGAAAACCAACAACCATCTCCAAAACTCTCAAGAAAATATCATTAAGAAACAAATAAAACAAATAACCAGTGAAATGAAAGACATAAAGGAAAAAATCCAGAAAGATGATAAAATCAAAACACCCATAAACAGTAAAGAAGATGACAACACAGAAGAGACGGAACATATCCTCATCCAAGCCAGACAGGTACTAGAAGAAATGAAAACAGCACAAAAGGAAATAGAGAGAGACCTCAAAAAAATAGCAGAGATAAAAGAAGCTAATGAAGAAATCCTAAAAAAAATAGAGAGAGAAAGAGCTAGGCCTATAGAAAATATGGAAAAAAAATTTAAGGAAACAGTGGAACTACACCTACCATACCTCGCAGAAAGAGTTCAGAGTATAATGGTTACTTGGAATGATGAGTTTGTAGAGAACATAAGAGGTAAAGTGCAAAACCAAAAAAAGTAGATCCCTTATCAAAAAACCTAATAAAAACAATAACATAACTAAGCTAACCATACTAAATGGGGACCAAAGACTCTAGAGCTATCAAAGTAGTCCAGTGGAACTGTAGGGGTGCCAGGAAGAACTTGATGTCTCTTATGGGACAGTATAAGGAGGCAAAACCCATCTTTGCAATACAAGAAACCCTCCTGAACCCCAAACAAAAACTGAACTACCAAGGGTATATAACACTTAGAAATGATAGACCTGAGGGAAGAGGAGGGGGCGTGGCCTTTTTAATACATGAAGACTACAAAATATTAAATTGGGAACAATTCAACACAGAAAATATTGAAGGAATAAGTATAACATTAGACAGTGAGCCAGATAACTTAAAAATAATAAACATTTATAGCCCCAAGGGTAATATAACCGATAGGGACATTGCCACTATTAACACACAAATAGACCAAAGAACATTATTGGTAGGTGACTTTAATGCACACCATGAGGCATGGGGTAACAACAGTAATGATCCAGCAGGAAAAAGACTGTTGGACTACATTGAAAGTGCTGAGCTAATCATACTAAATGATGGCTCAGTGACAAGGGTTAACCCATGCAACAGTGGAGGAGATACAGCAATAGACATAAGTATTATAACACCAAACCTAGCCTCTACTAAATGGGAAGTACTGAATGACTCCAGCTCAGACCACTTACCCATAGAAATAAACCTAAACGACAAATATAGAACTAGTCCAAAAAGCTCGAAACCCACATTCAACCTAAAAAAGGCAAATTGGGAGTCCTTCCAATTAGAGCTAGGTAAACTAAGCATAGAACAAATTGAATCTAACAGTATAGATATATTTGCAGAAAAACTAACAAATGAGATTTTAAAAATAGCAATAAAATATATACCAAACAGGAATATGCCTGAGCACTTAAAACCAACACAAAAAGGTAAAAATAGGAAAAGAAACAAAGATAAAAATCCAGTACCATGGTGGACAGACAGATGTTCAGAACAACTGAAATTGAGGGGGAGGGCCCTTACAAAGTATAGAAAAGCCAAAACTGAAGAGAATTACACAAACTATAAAAAAATAAGAAATGAAACAAATAAAATAATATTCAGAGCTAAAGAAAAGAGTTGGAGAAAATTTTGTCAAACATTAAACCATAGGTCCCAAATAACTACAGTTTGGAGAAAACTAAAAGCAATTAAAGGAGGAAACAGCAAGAAATTTAAAATCCCAACAATTAAAATACCAGAGAGAGCTGAAACAGATAGAGAAAAAGCCAACATACTAGCTAAATACTTTTATCAGGTTAGTTCAATAGACAGTCTAGATAAGGCAGAAATAAATAGACGAAAAACACTGCTAGAAAAATTAAAAGAAGAAAATATGGAAACCACACAGGATGCTAAGTATTTAAATGCAGATATTACAGTAGATGAAATAGAAAGAGCTTTAGCAGAAAAAAACCAATACTACCTCTGGGGAAGACATTCTGAGCTATGAAATCCTCAAAAAGGTACCAAATACAACTCTAAGAGTGATTGCATCCCTCTACAACAAAATCTGGCACACGGGAAAAATACCATGTTCATGGAAGACAGCAGTAGTCATCCCCATACTAAAGCCAGATAAGGAAGCACATGATGTCAGCTCATACAGGCCAATATCATTAACATCACATCTAGGAAAAATTCTAGAAACAATAGTCAACAGCAGACTAAAATTTCATCTCGAAAAGCATAATTTGTACAGTCCAACCCAGGCAGGCTTTAGAAGCCAACATAGTACAATAGAGCAACTGCTGAGGCTGGAACATGATGTTAAAACAGGCTTCAAAAGGAATGAAAAGACAGTAGCTATATTCCTTGATGTAGCAAGAGCATATGATGAATGTTGGAGGGAGGGTGCACTACATAAAATCAGGAAACTAGGTATAGTAGGCAGAACCTACAATTACCTAGAAAACTTCCTGCAGGATAGATACTTCATGGTACAAATAAACAATGATAGATCTGAGGTATATATGAGCAACAGAATGGAATTCCCCAGGGATCAGTAATATCACCATCAATTTTTACGATTATGGTCAACGACCTAGGCGACGAGTTAAGGACTTAAAAAAACAAACTATCTCAGTTTGCAGATGATGCTGCGATATGGAGATCGGGAAGAAATCTCCCATTCCTCTATAAAACAGTACAAAAACAAATAGATAAAGTATCTGACTGGATGAACAAGTGGGGATTTAATCTAAACGTTAAAAAAACCATAGGAATGATTTTCAGTAGAGGGCGTGTAATTAAAAACAATATAATTGACATAAGCATTAATAAGCAAAAAGTATGCACAGCAAAATCAACTAGATTTCTTGGCATGGTACTAGACCAGCAACTAAACTGGAACAAACACATAGACCTTTTAGTGCAAAGCAGTAGAGGACTTATTAATATGCTAAGATATATGAAAGGAAGTGGTTGGGGCGCCTGCAATAAGACAATGTTAACATTCTATAAATCATTTATCAGAGGCAAACTTGACTATGCCAGTGTTGTCTATGCATCAGCCGCCCCAAGCAATAAGAAGAAACTAGACACAGTCCAAAACCAGGCACTATCAATAATAGCAGGTGCCTCAAAGGGAACATCAGCAGAAGCACTAGAAGTAGCGCTAGGCATTATACCCCTGGAGCTAAGGAGAAAAGAACTGAGATTCAGCTACTGGGCAAGAGTGGCAAAAGATCCAACTCACCCGGCACATAAAACCTTTGATAGGGGTAACCAGTACATAGGCCACATTCCATTAAACCATAATAGATACCCGTCAGGGTGGAAAACAATGGATGAAGTGGATCAATACCCAGACCTGTTTAATGCGATAAACAGTAGTGCTCTGTATAAAGCAAAGATCCCACCATGGGAATTAAAAGTGCCAGAAACTGACTCCCACTTATCAAAGATCATAAATAAATCTAACGACATAATCTCAGCAAAAAGTAAAACACTAGAGTACATAGAACGGTATACAAATAATAGCCTAACTATATATACAGATGGGTCCAAAGATGAAGAAGGACAATTAGGAGCAGGAATAGCAATACCAAAACTAAAAATTTATAAAAGATACAAAGTAACAAGTAATACATCCATCTTTACAGCAGAATTAGTGGCAATCCTAAAAGCTTTAGAAATAGCTGCAGAAAATCCACCAAAAAAAAAGTAACCATTCTCACAGATTCCCTATCATCAGTACTAGCAATCAGAAACAGAACAGAAGGCAGCAGGCCAGACATTATAGAGGAAATACTACAGGTTAATACATATCTACAAAATATAGGATGCAGTGCAACACTAACATGGATACCATCACATGTGGGGATAGCAGGAAATGAGCTAGCAGACAAAGAAGCCAAAGGGGGGAGAACTAGCCATAACCAAATTGAAGTAGGCTTAGGGAAGTTTGAAATTAAGAGCTTAATTGCTCAAAAAATAACTAAAGAATGGATAACAGCATGGGACCTAAGTAAAAAAGCAAGACACTCATATAAAATCCTTAAAAAAACCAAGCAAAAAATGTCAAATAAAAGATGAACTAAAAATACCAATTAATAAAAAATTGCTGAGACTCAAGCTGGGAACTGGATATTTCATGATAGAGGAACCCACATGTGAAGAGTGTCAAGAACCAAACACAATTAGGCACTTTCTAGTGGACTGCAAAAAATATGACCAACAGAGGCAAAACATTAAGACATACTGTAGTAACCACAAGGTAGAAATGAGTGTAGAAAATCTCATAGGCACAAAGAGCCCTTCAGAAATGCAAAAGTTAATAAAACACTATATTACAAAAACTAAAGCTAACATATAAAAATCAAATAAGGAATTGAACCAGTAGTCCAAACTGGTGAAAGACTCGCCCCAGAAACATACAGATTAACCAAATAAACCATCCAGTAAAAATCAAAAACATACTAACTTAGAAAATAGCATATATTGGAATTTTTTTTAAAAACCATGTTGAACTATAACTACAAAAGGAAAAATACCGACTAGAGATAATATAATATAAAACAAATACAAACAAAAACATATTACAATAAAAGAAACACGTCCTGATATAACCAACAAATCCATGTACATGGTAGATGGTTGAAAGGGGCGTGCTACAAAATGAAGTAGCAAACACATTAATAAAAAAAAAAAAAAAATAACTAGTTAAATCTGTACTAAAAAAAATCGACTGCTGGAGTCCACTTTGTGGATCTGCCCCTTGTGGGCACGGGATGTCGTAAGAATTTTTATATAGCCTGCGAGTCCTTTTTAGGGCTTTAGGCTACCATGAACAATCCTGTTTTTTTTTTTTTTTTTTTTTATTAATGTGTTTGCTACTTCATTTTGTAGCACGCCCCTTTCAACCATGTACATGGAATTGTTGGTTATATCAGGACGTGTTTCTTTTATTGTAATATGTTTTTGTTTGTATTTGTTTTATATTATATTATCTCTAGTCGGTATTTTTCCTTTTGTAGTTATAGTTCAACATGGTTTTTAAAAAAAATTCCAATATATGCTATTTTCTAAGTTAGTATGTTTTTGATTTTTACTGGATGGTTTATTTGGTTAATCTGTATGTTTCTGGGGCGAGTCTTTCACCAGTTTGGACTACTGGTTCAATTCCTTATTTGATTTTTATATGTTAGCTTTAGTTTTTGTAATATAGTGTTTTATTAACTTTTGCATTTCTGAAGGGCTCTTTGTGCCTATGAGATTTTCTACACTCATTTCTACCTTGTGGTTACTACAGTATGTTTTAATGTTTTGCCTCTGTTGGTCATATTTTTTGCAGTCCACTAGAAAGTGCCTAATTGTGTTTGGTTCTTGACACTCTTCACATGTGGGTTCCTCTATCATGAAATATCCAGTTCCCAGCTTGAGTCTCAGCAATTTTTTATTAATTGGTATTTTTAGTTCATCTTTTATTTGACATTTTTTGCTTGGTTTTTTAAGGATTTTATATGAGTGTCTTGCTTTTTTACTTAGGTCCCATGCTGTTATCCATTCTTTAGTTATTTTTTGAGCAATTAAGCTCTTAATTTCAAACTTCCCTAAGCCTACTTCAATTTGGTTATGGCTAGTTCTCCCCCCTTTGGCTTCTTTGTCTGCTAGCTCATTTCCTGCTATCCCCACATGTGATGGTATCCATGTTAGTGTTGCACTGCATCCTATATTTTGTAGATATGTATTAACCTGTAGTATTTCCTCTATAATGTCTGGCCTGCTGCCTTCTGTTCTGTTTCTGATTGCTAGTACTGATGATAGGGAATCTGTGAGAATGGTTACTTTTTTTGGTGGATTTTCTGCAGCTATTTCTAAAGCTTTTAGGATTGCCACTAATTCTGCTGTAAAGATGGATGTATTACTTGTTACTTTGTATCTTTTATAAATTTTTAGTTTTGGTATTGCTATTCCTGCTCCTAATTGTCCATCTTCATCTTTGGACCCATCTGTATATATAGTTAGGCTATTATTTGTATACCGTTCTATGTACTCTAGTGTTTTACTTTTTGCTGAGATTATGTCGTTAGATTTATTTATGATCTTTGATAAGTGGGAGTCAGTTTCTGGCACTTTTAATTCCCATGGTGGGATCTTTGCTTTATACAGAGCACTACTGTTTATCGCATTAAACAGGTCTGGGTATTGATCCACTTCATCCATTGTTTTCCACCCTGACGGGTATCTATTATGGTTTAATGGAATGTGGCCTATGTACTGGTTACCCCTATCAAAGGTTTTATGTGCCGGGTGAGTTGGATCTTTTGCCACTCTTGCCCAGTAGCTGAATCTCAGTTCTTTTCTCCTTAGCTCCAGGGGTATAATGCCTAGCGCTACTTCTAGTGCTTCTGCTGATGTTCCCTTTGAGGCACCTGCTATTATTGACAGTGCCTGGTTTTGGACTGTGTCTAGTTTCTTCTTATTGCTTGGGGCGGCTGATGCATAGACAACACTGGCATAGTCGAGTTTGCCTCTAATAAATGATTTATAGAATGTTAACATTGTCTTATTGCAGGCGCCCCAACCACTTCCTTTCATATATCTTAGCATATTAATAAGTCCTCTACTGCTTTGCACTAAAAGGTCTATGTGTTTGTTCCAGTTTAGTTGCTGGTCTAGTACCATGCCAAGAAATCTAGTTGATTTTGCTGTGCATACTTTTTGCTTATTAATGCTTATGTCAATTATATTGTTTTTAATTACACGCCCTCTACTGAAAATCATTCCTATGGTTTTTTTAATGTTTAGATTAAATCCCCACTTGTTTATCCAGTCAGATACTTTATCTATTTGTTTTTGTACTGTTTTATAGAGGAATGGTAGATTTCTTCCCGTTCTCCATATCGCAGCATCATCTGCAAACTGAGATAGGTTGTTTTTTAAGTCCTTAAACTCGTCGCCTAGGTCGTTGACCATAATCGTAAAAATTGATGGTGATATTACTGATCCCTGGGGAATTCCATTCTGTTGCTCATATACCTCAGATCTATCATTGTTTATTTGTACCATGAAGTATCTATCCTGCAGGAAGTTTTCTAGGTAATTGTAGGTTCTGCCTACTATACCTAGTTTCCTGATTTTATGTAGTGCACCCTCCCTCCAACACTCATCATATGCTCTTGCTACATCAAGGAATATAGCTACTGTCTTTTCATTCCTTTTGAAGCCTGTTTTAACATCATGTTCCAGCCTCAGCAGTTGCTCTATTGTACTATGTTGGCTTCTAAAGCCTGCCTGGGTTGGACTGTACAAATTATGCTTTTCGAGATGAAATTTTAGTCTGCTGTTGACTATTGTTTCTAGAATTTTTCCTAGATGTGATGTTAACGATATTGGCCTGTATGAGCTGACATCATGTGCTTCCTTATCTGGCTTTAGTATGGGGATGACTACTGCTGTCTTCCATGAACATGGTATTTTTCCCGTGTGCCAGATTTTGTTGTAGAGGGATGCAATCACTCTTAGAGTTGTATTTGGTACCTTTTTGAGGATTTCATAGCTCAGAATGTCTTCCCCAGAGGTAGTATTGGTTTTTTTCTGCTAAAGCTCTTTCTATTTCATCTACTGTAATATCTGCATTTAAATACTTAGCATCCTGTGTGTTTCCATATTTTCTTCTTTTAATTTTTCTAGCAGTGTTTTTCGTCTATTTATTTCTGCCTTATCTAGACTGTCTATTGAACTAACCTGATAAAAGTATTTAGCTAGTATGTTGGCTTTTTCTCTATCTGTTTCAGTTCTCTCTGGTATTTTAATTGTTGGGATTTTAAATTTCTTGCTGTTTCCTCCTTTAATTGCTTTTAGTTTTCTCCAAACTGTAGTTATTTGGGACCTATGGTTTAATGTTTGACAAAATTTTCTCCAACTCTTTTCTTTAGCTCTGAATATTATTTTATTTGTTTCATTTCTTATTTTTTTATAGTTTGTGTAATTCTCTTCAGTTTTGGCTTTTCTATACTTTGTAAGGGCCCTCTCCCTCAATTTCAGTTGTTCTGAACATCTGTCTGTCCACCATGGTACTGGATTTTTATCTTTGTTTCTTTTCCTATTTTTACCTTTTTGTGTTGGTTTTAAGTGCTCAGGCATATTCCTGTTTGGTATATATTTTATTGCTATTTTTAAAATCTCATTTGTTAGTTTTTCTGCAAATATATCTATACTGTTAGATTCAATTTGTTCTATGCTTAGTTTACCTAGCTCTAATTGGAAGGACTCCCAATTTGCCTTTTTTAGGTTGAATGTGGGTTTCGAGCTTTTTGGACTAGTTCTATATTTGTCGTTTAGGTTTATTTCTATGGGTAAGTGGTCTGAGCTGGAGTCATTCAGTACTTCCCATTTAGTAGAGGCTAGGTTTGGTGTTATAATACTTATGTCTATTGCTGTATCTCCTCCACTGTTGCATGGGTTAACCCTTGTCACTGAGCCATCATTTAGTATGATTAGCTCAGCACTTTCAATGTAGTCCAACAGTCTTTTTCCTGCTGGATCATTACTGTTGTTACCCCATGCCTCATGGTGTGCATTAAAGTCACCTACCAATAATGTTCTTTGGTCTATTTGTGTGTTAATAGTGGCAATGTCCCTATCGGTTATATTACCCTTGGGGCTATAAATGTTTATTATTTTTAAGTTATCTGGCTCACTGTCTAATGTTATACTTATTCCTTCAATATTTTCTGTGTTGAATTGTTCCCAATTTAATATTTTGTAGTCTTCATGTATTAAAAAGGCCACGCCCCCTCCTCTTCCCTCAGGTCTATCATTTCTAAGTGTTATATACCCTTGGTAGTTCAGTTTTTGTTTGGGGTTCAGGAGGGTTTCTTGTATTGCAAAGATGGGTTTTGCCTCCTTATACTGTCCCATAAGAGACATCAAGTTCTTCCTGGCACCCCTACAGTTCCACTGGACTACTTTGATAGCTCTAGAGTCTTTGGTCCCCATTTAGTATGGTTAGCTTAGTTATGTTATTGTTTTTATTAGGTTTTTTGATAAGGGATCTACTTTTTTTGGTTTTGCACTTTACCTCTTATGTTCTCTACAAACTCATCATTCCAAGTAACCATTATACTCTGAACTCTTTCTGCGAGGTATGGTAGGTGTAGTTCCACTGTTTCCTTAAATTTTTTTTCCATATTTTCTATAGGCCTAGCTCTTTCTCTCTCTATTTTTTTTAGGATTTCTTCATTAGCTTCTTTTATCTCTGCTATTTTTTTGAGGTCTCTCTCTATTTCCTTTTGTGCTGTTTTCATTTCTTCTAGTACCTGTCTGGCTTGGATGAGGATATGTTCCGTCTCTTCTGTGTTGTCATCTTCTTTACTGTTTATGGGTGTTTTGATTTTATCATCTTTCTGGATTTTTTCCTTTATGTCTTTCATTTCACTGGTTATTTGTTTTATTTGTTTCTTAATGATATTTTCTTGAGAGTTTTGGAGATGGTTGTTGGTTTTCTGTCTTTCTTTTATTTGCCAGAATGGTTTGTTTGTTTCTAGTGATTCTTTTAATATGTGTTTTGTCTCTTGATAGACTGGGCATCCCTGATACCTGGCACTGTGGTTACCCTGGCAGTTTGCACATTTTCTGTTTTTGTTTTCTCGTTTATAATCTTTGTCCTCCTTAGCCATTGGACAGTCCACATGTCTGTGTGCTTCCGCACAGAAACTACACCGTGTCGCTCTTTTACACACATGTTGGGTATGGCTAAAGCCTTGACAGTTTGTGCATTGTATAATGCTAGGTATGAATACCTCTGTCATTTTGGCTCTCTGGTGGAGTTTGACTTGCTTGGGTATTTCTGTGCCCTTTACACTTATCACTACCACTGTCGTATTCTTTTGCTCTTTGGTTTTGATTCTTTCTACTTTTTCTATCTCTGTTTGTGGGTTTTCTTTCGTTATGTTAGTGTGGATCTCCTCTTCTGTTAGGTTTGAGTCGACCCCTTTGATGACGAATCTTCTAATTTCCTTGATCAATTCAATCTTTACCTTTATCCCATGTGCGAGTTGTGCTTCTTTTGGGTTACTTTTTAATTCATGTAGCAGTGCCTTGCCTTTTTCTGTGTTGTTTACAGTGATTGTTACTCCATTTCCATGTCTTTGCACTTTGTCAATATATTTTTTTTCCTATTATTGCTTCTAGAATGACCAGGATTTTGTCATCCGGGAGAGATCTCAGTGTGGCTTCTGTTCCAGCTATCTGAGTTATTTTGATTCTGTTTTTGGTTTCTTTGTTTTCTCCTCCTCTGGTTTCCTGACTTTTTTTGCTTGTGGTCTCGTGGTTGTCTTCTTTCCTGTGTCCTGTCTGTTTGTTTGCTGTCCGGGTTCCTGCGTCTTCGTTTTTGTTGTTTCTGCTTACTGCAGTTTTAATTGCGCCTCCTTTCAGATTTTCCTTTATTGTTTCTATTTTGGGTCCAATTTCTGTGTTTCTGACTATAGGGCTAGTGATCCTGTTCTTTTCTGTCGGGTTTGGTGTTCTACCTTTTTCAGCTGGTTTGACCCACGCTTTTCCCTCTCCGGATTGCGACCTGAGCATTGGTGGCATTGTGATTTATCCTCTGGTTCACTCTGTCTAATGCTAAATAACAAAAACATACTAACTTAGAAAATAGCATATATTGGAATTTTTTTTAAAAACCATGTTGAACTATAACTACAAAAGGAAAAATACCGACTAGAGATAAGATAATATAAAACAAATACAAACAAAAACATATTACAATAAAAGAAACACGTCCTGATATAACCAACAAATCCATGTACATGGTAGATGGTTGAAAGAGGCGTGCTACAAAATGAAGTAGCAAACACATTAATAAAAAAAAAAAAAAAACTAGCTACGTTCTCCCTTTCTACAGACAGCCAGAGTCCACTTTGTGGACCTGCCCCTTGTGGGCACGGCATGTCGTAATTATTTTTATATAGCCTGCGAGTCCTTTTTAGGGCTTTAGGCTATCATGAACAATGCTGTAAAAACCCCACGGCCTAATATCTGGCCTTTGGCTAGGATCATGTGTCTAGACACAGGGACCGGTACAGTGACATTCATGTGTCATTGGGTCTTCTTGTGTTGGGACATGTGATCTTGACCGGGGGCGGGTACTAATGCGACCTCATGCTAGGAAAAAAATATGCGACCTCAAGCGAGGAAAAGGGCTTTAGGCTAGGGTCATAACACAAAATGTACACATGTAACTCAATAAAGTCAATAGACCACACTTTGAGCCCCAGAAGGGGTATTTAAAAAAAAAAAAGGAATTTGCAACACAAGACATTTTTTGACGGCGTTAATGCCTAAAACTCACTTATAGCAAACATCCTAACGGGCCTGTGCGGCATCATGTCAAATGGTATGTTGTCAACAGTGTTGCGGCAGCTGGGTATTTTTTACTACATCTGTGTTTTTTGGCTTTCGACTGGGTATCTCAGTATTGTTTTTATCCAAATCTGCATTTACTTAAATTTAATTATTGTTTTTAACCACATCAATGCCGTTGTTTTTTTTACTCGTTTACGCCAACTATCTATTTCGTGTTATTCTGTTAATGGCTGTCATCTACAATACTCAATCATTTTTGCGATGTGTTTTAAAGTATTTATTTAAATTTTAGACTTAAGCAGATAAACAGCAATTTTTTTTTTTTTTTTTTTTTTGTTATTAAAAGATTATAAAATGAGCGTTGATGAAGGTACGCTAGGTAGTTGTGGTAGCATGACGACACATACGCCACCGCGTTAAAAAAAAAAGTGAAGCCACCATGGTATCAGCAGGCCTTTGGTGAGGAATGGCTAACAGACAGCGAACTGAAGGATTGGATAAAGACGGACTCTGGCAGTGCCTATGCTGCGATCTGTGCGGTCTGTTCCTGTAAATCTAGATCAACAAACCTTCTGTCATTCCAATAGCAGCGCAGTTCCCAACAGTTGTTTTAGAAGAGAGCCTTGATCGTCTGTCTGATCAATGGCGACAACTGGCATCGTACCGAAACGATCTTGTACATCTGGTGGATGAGGACCCACCCGCATTGTGGCCGGGACTGCAACAAGTAACAGATGCTAATAACCAGAAGATATTTGATGTGCGTCGAAAGAGTGTTTTCGACGGTTAACTTTGTTGAAACTAATCAAACCAACTATCTTTTGTGTGAGGTGGAGTTCGTCATAAGTTTAATCCTATAGCACGTTTCTTTAGCTTTGCCCTCAAACAAATGTAATTATCTGATTAACCGTCCAACGTATTAATGCCATCTTTTGCATGCGATGTTATATTGGGTTAGACCCAACAAATATATACTTTATATCTGTGCATCTTGTCCAGTTCCCATAAACGTGTGAACGGTGGTTTGGTTTTGATAGGGTAAAATGAATGTAGGAGTAGTTTTGCAAAGGGAGATAAATCTAGAAATACGTTTTGGAAGATGACGTTGTTTAGAGTTAAGCATTTTGAATGAGTTACAAATTATGGTAGAACCAATTTGCATGTTAAGATTAAGTAATAAGGTTAAAAGAGGAGAATGTGGATTTGTGTATATTTAGCAAAGGGAGTCTTCTTCTTCTTCTTCCTCGTTCGCCCTGAAAAGGACGGTGGTTGCGTTGTGTCTGTTTACGTGACTGCATTCACTATTGCTGCATCTTTGGGTCCCAGCAAAGGGAGTCAACTAGAGATTACATCCCTTGATAAATTAGTGAGTTGTGCTCAAAAAAAAAGTATGCACGTGAATATTGTGTTAGTGAGTTGTGCTCAGAAAAAGTACGCACGTGAAAAGTGTGATTAATGATACATGAGAGGAGTGAACGAATAATGTTAGAACAGGGATCAGGTGGTTGATATTGAGACGCGCTAGGCGTAGGAAGGAAAAAGGGTTTTCTCCCAAGTGTTAAAGTTAGACTTGAGAAACGCGTTCAGCGTAATAGATGTGTGAGAAAACATACTCAGTCTTAGATGATTAGCAAGATTTATGCTGTGAAAAATAGAGTGTATAGAAAACGCTCAGTACATTATGTACCATAAATTTGGTGTACGGCAGTATTTTTATTGTGATAGTATTTTATTCTGAGGACATGATAGATGTGAAAGAAAAGAAAGTGTATTTCGTTTGAGAACAAACCCAGGTACGTTGAACACTTTTATATATCAGTAACATGTGTAGCTCAGCAGACCAGGTCTGAGCAGAGAAGAATAATAGATGAAAATCTTGGCAAAGTGACAGCCCTGGCGGTAAGGCCAGTTTTCTCTCAGTGAGATATACCAAGAGACATATGAAAAGAAAAACATAAATAAAATAAACAGTCAGTATAGAAGACAGACAACAAAATTCTACCTGAAGAATTATAGGATATTGGGATAGCTGAAGAAAGCAAGTAATAAGAAGACAAGAAATTGCAGTTTTGAATATTGAATACTTTTGTTGCTGAAGAAGCTGTTGTTATGAAAGACTGCTAACCTTGTTAATAAAGTTCAACCTTTGACATCTTCACTGTTATTACTAAGGTAAATTCGTTTGAAGCAACAGAGAGTATAAGAAAATATCTTAGTCAGTCTGAGAGAAGGAAGTTTGTCACATTTACCTTACAACATACTATCTACTGAAAGGGCAGTGGTCCGAACCTTCTAACACGATCTACGGCCACAAACGAATGAAATCCTTTGATCTTTGTTGGCATACTAATTATTGTGTATCAAGAAAAGAAATTTTACCACTTCAGTCACAGATTCTGTGAATTGATTAGGCATAGGCGTGTCTACTATTACAATAATGTGGCCATCACGTTTGCATATGAATACCAGTTGAAGATGATTTCTTAAATGATCTGCATACGAGATACTCGTGACATTGTTTGTCATTGACATTTAGTGCGCTACCAAACTGGACCTTCATGGATCTTATTATTTCAATAGGTATTACATCTTTGCGGTTCATAAATATCATAATGAAACGTTGCTCCTCTAATGTGCTTGTAAATAACGGCACGGTCATCTTTAAAGAAATTAAACTTAATCCGAATCATAATCAGATGTCTCTGAGAAATTGATAATCAATCTCGTCTGAATGAAGAACAAACCATCATTCTTCCGATATTCCTCTTCCTCTTGTAACACATGGTTCTCACATTTCTTCCAATAATCCCTGGCTATATTGGAGATAGCGGCTTTTGTAAGAATTTCAACATCTTTTAATTTGAACGTTCTATTTTCTGTTGCTACCTGTTCCTTAATTTTAGCCCAGACTAATTCTATTGGGTTTAAGTGAGAATGGTAAAGAGGCAATCTAAACATCTGTGACCATGTTCATGGATTGCCTTGGCTATGTGAAATATCTTTGTATGCTGTGTCTTTTTTTACAATTCCAAGTAATTCAGTCGTCAGGGACATTTCGTTGAATGGAATGTT
>JAMPIV010015674.1:0-50000 GCA_024509875.1 Oreohelix idahoensis
AATTACATAGTTGTATAATATTTTATTATTATTATATATATATATATCTTATAAATATAGAAGAGGTGTTAAGAATAGACAGGGGTCCAAGGTTCGATCCCCAGTTGAGGTGGAAATTTTTTGGACCGCAAACGGCTCCTGGGTCGACCCAGCCCCAATTGGGTACCAGAGCAAAACCACATTGAGGAAACAAAAAAGAATGAACATTGGAACAAAAACCCAGTACCGTGGTGGACAGTTAGATGTACAGAAATTCAAAAGCAAAGAAAACAAGTTATACAGGAATATAGAAAGCATAGATCTGAAGATAATTTAGATATTTATAAGAACATAAGAAATGAATCAAACAGAATAATACTTAAAGCAAAAGAAAATCATTGGAGAAATTTCTACCAAACACTGAACCCTGCAACTAACTCTACAACAGATGTGTGAAATAAGTTAAAAGCCATTAAAGGCATATATGACACATATATGAAACATATGATAATACCTAATATAAAAAGACATGAAAGGGCAGAGACTGTGTAAAGTTTGTTTTCTTCTTTCCACTCTGTAAAGTGTCAGTCTGTATGCTCTGTAAGGAAGAGTGGTGTGTTGTTGAGATCAGGCATGCTCCAGTCTACCCAGCTGTAAATGGGTAACTCACCCTAGTCCTGAGTTAGGGAAGGCAAAGGCTCCAGGGGAAGCAGGCCCTAAACTTGGTCACTTCAACCGACGCAGGATGGTGTATGTATGAAGTAGAAGTGTAGAGTGTGATTACCGCGAATGGTGTACTGTTCGTGTGCTGACCAATATAACCACTCATACACATGCGTCTACAAGGCACCAATGCAGACTGCTGGAATCTTTGTTTACTCAATTTATTCAGACGTACACACTGGGACATACGAGTACATCATGGTATGTTGACATATCAATTTGTAGGTATACATAGCAGATCTGAAGTCATGACACATTCAGAAATAATGGGCAGTACATCAAAAGTTCAATTGTCATGATACATTATGGCCGCATCCCCCTATCTGACTAAACGCGTCAGTGAAGGCAGATCGATAAATAACTAAAGTTATTTGACGTCCATAGTTTGTAGTATATATTATGAAACCACGAAAGGGGTTTCTAGCAAGATTGAGATCTCCCTGTCACTGTCCGATAATAGGATAAATAATCTGTTCTCTTGGCAGTGATCAAAACATATGATGACCGAAATCTAACATGGCTGCCTCCCTGAGTTGTCGTTCACTCATTCATAGGAAGGAGAATATAAGCCAGAGTTAATTTATAATGGGTATATAAATGATTTCATAAATGTTTCCATACAGCTCTACGGTGATCAGGTTAATTCACGTAGCCATAACCGCTGTAGGAAAGTCTGTCATCTTTGTCGATACAAAACACGACCCTAGCGATACGAAGCACAATGTTCCATCTAGGTCGAATCGACATGAGATCATCAAAATAGGGTCTGGCAGTACATGGAGTCCGAATTATACATTGTACCGTACCTTAGGAGAGTCTCTAACATAAACTATAGTAGAGATACCATCTCCTTTAGAAGAAAACCACTTCCTGAATTATATTTCCTTAAGAATCTACCAGCCCTTTGAAAAATGCGTACCCGCCATTATCACGGTACATCGGAACTCATCACGACTTGTCAAGACAACTCATACTTCCGCTAGACCGGAATAATAAGAATCTAGTCCCTCCTACCCATCCAAAATATACAATATAGGACTGATTCTACTTGTACTAATAATATGTAATACATATGAATTCAGGCCATAAACACAATAAGCAAATTAATATATTTTCTGGCCCTAAAAAATAAGTACAAACGTAAGAGCAATCCATGCGCCGGATCAATATCAAGAACGATTACTCCTATAATCAAAAGTGTGAATCAAACATGGATTCTCTCGCTTTTACCATAGACAGCATTTTCATACACAAATGAATAAATGTCTATATTTTTTTCATATTAAATAGCCATATCGATTTTTGTGCGTCAAAATATGCACGCAACAGATTACCACACCCCTCGGGAAAAAAAATGGTACATTTTTTTTTTTGAAATCCATCTAGGAGCAACATACAATAGGCTCACAACGCACCAATACAATGTGCAGATGATAAGCATAAGTTTTATGACCTTAGAGAAAGTACTTCTCTAAGTATTAATATTTCCAGAGAGGTGTCACCAACGCATACTACAATATTAGCAATGACACAATTTCCACATTAGTTTATACATAAATTTCATCTAAGATATCTTAACATCATGATCATCAAAGACGAAAAACATTGAAAGATCAGCGGTGAATAAATATCAATGAACCGCTAAGTAGTGTTACAATCAATATATGATATATTACATATGTGTACACATTTCAACATAGAAACAACTGTATCAAAGTTGTATAACAGTTATGAATCATGTGGGCATCTAGACAAAATATCTGCCATCACATTTTCTGACCCACGGATAGCTCGCACCGAAAAATGAAATGGCTGTAGAGCAATCGCGTATCGCGTTGATCTCGCGCTCTTCAGATTTTTACTCTGAATAGCCGTAAGAGCTTTCTGGTCAGTTTCCACAATGAAATGCGCGCCCAGAAGAAATCTTTGCAGTTTAAGGATTGACCAAACCATAGCCAATAATTCACGGTCTAGGACCGAGTAATTCTTCTCTGCGGCATTTAATTTCCGAGAAATATACATCACAGGATGCAGAGTTCCAGAGTACTCTTGCATTAGTGCAGCTCCAATCCCGGTGGATGAAGCGTCACTACGAAGAATAAATGTCTTATCCTTAGAAGGCAATACTAGGATAGGTGAAGTAGAAAACATAGTTTTAACCTTATCCAAAGAGGATTGACATTCTTGAGTCCAATGGACTACATTAGGAGACCCTTTCTTTAGCAAGGAAGAAAGAGGTGACATAATGGAGGACAGATTCGGGATGAATCGTCCATAAAATTGTATTAGACCTAAGAGACTTCGTACTTGCTTTTTAGTCTTAGGAATAGAAATGTTAAGTATCTTACTTGTATTATGGTCTTCTGTTTTTAGGAACCCATGACCAACACGGTGTCCTAAGAAAGATATTTCGCTAAAACCAATACATGCTTTCGATGGTTTCGCTGTCAGGTTATGCTCGCGTAAGATAGACAATAGTTCATTTATACCATTATAGTGATCGTTCCAAGTATCACTGAAAAGACAGATGTCATCAAGATACGCAATGACATCTGAGCGATGAGATAGGATTCGACGCATCATGCGTACAAATGTTGCAGGGGCGTTCATAAGACCGAAAGGCATGAAATTCCATTGGAATAGACCCCTAGGCGTCGAAAAAGCAGTAAACGGTTTGGCGTGTTCGGATAGTGGAACTTGCCAATATCCCTTAGACAAATCGAGTTTAGTAAAGAAGTGAGAATTCGATAGTCTCGTAAGTAGCTCTTCTAGTAAAGGCATAGGTTCAGCATCAAATTTAGTCACTTGATTCAATTTGCGATAATCCACGCAAAGACGTATGTTATTGTCTTTTTTCCGTACTATAACCATCGGCGAAGAATATGCTGATGTGGATGGTTCAATAATTTTTAACTCTATCATCTCATCTAACTCTTTCTCTACCTGTGCTTGAAAATGTATCGGGATAGGATACGGTCTGACTCTTATAGGACTATGGTCAGTAAGAATAATGTCATGTTGAATGACATCAGTTTGACCAGGAATGTCAGTAAGGACATCCTGAAATTGTTCTAACATAGTAGAAACTTGTTTCTGCTCTCCTGGAGATAATTCTGGAGAAATTGCAACATCTTACCATGATTCATTAGAGTGAAGAGGAATCATTGGAAAAGGTAAATTTACATCCGAGAAACTCGTTTCCTCATCCTGTATTACTGACAGAGATGAGTACTGTCCATGTTGGACTGGAAAATCGTCCGTTGCCTGGAAAACAGGTTGTAAATAATCAGGACGTTCATGGAATTCCGTGAGCATGTTGATGTGGAAGGTTTTACGCTTCCCGTCAATATCGACGATATAGTCAACATCGGAAACTTTTGATATTATATCGTACGGACCTTTCCAAGAAATGAGAAGTCTATTTTCCCTACAAGGTAGCAAGACAAATGCTTTGTCACCTGGACAAAGTTGACGCAAACATCTCTTTTTATTGGCAAATTCCCTTGCCTTCTGTTTCGCAAATTCAGAAGAAGCAGTTGCCAATTTGCATGCTTCAATAATCTTGTGTCTAAGTGCGATGACATATTCATAAGAGGATTTTGTGTCATCGACAATATTATCAGCAGTTATAAGATCATGAAGTAAGGACATAGGACCTCGCGGTTTCGCGCCAAAGACAAGTTCAAAGGGAGAAAATCCTGTATGTTCGTTGGCGACATCTCTATATGCAAAGAGAGCCGCGGGTAAAACCCTATCCCAATCCTGAGGATGATCTTCCGTTATCTTACCTAGTAGGTTTTTCAGAGTTCTATTCAAACGTTCCACCATCCCATTGGACATAGGATGATAAATACTACTCAGCGATCTCTCTATCTTCAGAGTCGACATTACTTGAGACATGGTATCCGATATGAGTTGGGTACCATGGTCGGATAATATTTCTGCTGGAAATCCCAGACGAGAAAATATTAACCAAAGAGCATCTGCGACATCAGCAGTAGTTATGCTCTTTAGAGGAACAGCCTCCGGCCAACGTGTGCACATATCAACACACGTCAAAATAAATTGGTGTCCTCTCGCAGACTTTATCTTAAATGGACCAATGATGTCTATCGCCATTTTTTGAAATGGCCGAATGGGAATGTCTGCAGCCTGAATAGGTGCATCATGGCGTGGACCTCTGGATTTAATCTCTTGACATACTTTACAAGATCGACAATAGATTCGTATGTCCTTATTCACAGCAGGCCAAAAGAAAGATTGAAGAACTCTAGCTTTAGTACGGGAAAAACCCATATGTCCAGCACACTGCGAATCATGAGCGTGCTGTAAGATTTTAACTCTCATATTTTTAGGCACAAGGATTTGAGAATGAATGGACTTAGCGGAGTCTTGTACCATACGTACAAGTACGCCATTCTTCATCGTAATCCAAGATTTACGATTAGTATCCTTATTCGGATCACCTTTTGTTGCCAGAGTAAAGAATTTCTTTAGAGTAGGATCATCTTCCTGCTGTTTGATAAAGGAATCGTGGGAAATCTCCAAGGGATCATCTCGGATCTGCGCATCATTATCTTCAGAATGTGAAGATTGTGGCATATTAAGAGCTTGAGCCCTAGTGATTACTGCATTAGCAGATTGCATATTAACATTTTCCCAATTAGAAATTTGCTGTGGAGTGCATTCTTTCACTCCATGAATGCGACCGATGATAAGATCAGCGATCGGATTCGGCAAGAGACATGCTTGCACCTCTCCTGTAAAGAAAGGCGTAGCAATATTGATAATGGCAGTGGAGTACTTCTCCAATGTGCCACCGAATGTTACACATTTGACTATATTGCCTGCAGCTCGAGAAGGATTTACGAGTGATTGCCTCACTCCAATGGTAGTGCACCCCGAATCGAAAAGAATTGATACCGGAGTACCATCTATTAGGCCCCTATTAAAGACAAGAGCACCCCTTCCATTATGCGCAATTGACGCATGGAGAGCGGGAAGCGGGTGACCGCAGCTTAAAGTAGACACTGTGGTTGGATCGAATAATGTTTTGCATTGCGAACACTCAGATGCTCTAGCAAAATCGAAAGCGGAATTTGCTACACTGTTGGAGTCTTTTTTATCATTATTCTGATTATCGGTGTCGTGGAACTCCTGTTGTGCAGAGTTAGCCTGGTAATAAGATTTACCATGTCTTTTGTGTTGTGATCTACCTCGGTTATAATTGTCTCTATAATTATTATTGCCTCTGTTATAACCCCTATTTGGGTTTGAATCATAATATTCATGATCATAATCATCACGCTCGTTATATTGAGTATCCCTGTAATATTGTTTCTGTTGTCTCCATGAAGCACTTGGGTAGTTCCTATAGCTACTCCCTTTCCGAGAATTTCTAACATTATGGGTACCCCTCGCGTGTCGAGGACTATCAGCTCGATTCCAGTTCTTCGAAGAAGAACCCTGATTTGAGTGGTTATCTTGGTTTTGATACTTATTCCAATTAACCTTTTTATCAAATTTATTTTTAGCTCCTTGGAATTTATGTGAGTAATTCTGATTATACTCTGTTGCCGAAGCAACTGGCATACTCTCTTTAATGTTAGAGTTACTAAGAATCATGTCAGGGTGTGCCGTGGCATACTGGTCACAATATTCTTCCATTTGCTTATTGTACCAGGTTTACGCTCATGTAAGAACTCTAGGAATGATTTATTTACAGAAGACATGACCTTGTCTCTTAGCAATAAATCCGTAAGACCATCAAATGTTTTCTCTGTTTTGGATAATTCAATCCATCGTGAAAGTGTAATTCGTGCTTTTGAGATGAAATCTGAGAATTCTACACCTACCTCAGGTCTCATTGTTTTAAACAAAAGACGGTAACCTTCCTCAGACAGCTGATATCTCTTTATCAAAGCTGCCCTAACAGCATCATAATTATCTTTGTCGGCCTCTTCAACAAAATATAACTTACTTAGGGACTCCCCTTTTAGATTTTCAGACAACTGATTCACATACTGTGATTTGTCAACATTATGAGATCGACAAGCCCGTTCAAATCTAGAAAGCCAAAATGTTATGTCATCACTGGTAGGGTTAAACGCTGGTACCTTGACCTTGTACACAAAGGGTTTACCATTACCACCAGATGCCTGATTAACATTACTCATACATGTCAATTTTAATTTCTCTAATTCAAACTCATGTTCTCTTATTGCTTTTCTCTCTTCAGCTTCTCTATCTAATCTTCTCTGTTCTGCAGCAGCTTCTAATTTTTTTCTGTTCTGCAGCAGCAGCAACTTCTAATTTTTTCTGTTCTGCAGCAGCAGCAACTTCTAATTTTTTCTGTCTGCAGCAGCTTCTAATTTCTTCTGTTCTGCAGCAACTTCTAATTTTTTCTGTTCTGCAGCAACTTCTAATTTTTTCTGTTCTGCAGCAACTTCTAATTTTTTCTGCTCTGCATCAGCTTCCAATTTTCTCTGTTCTGCCTCAAATCTCCTTTCCTCCACTTGCATCTGCAATTTCTTTAGTTCAGCAGCAGTATCAGCTTCTTTTTCTAATCTTTTTTCTTCAGCCAGAGCTTTTTTTTCTTCTATTTGAAGTTTTCTCTCCTCAGCCGCAGCTTTTTTTTCTTCTATTTGAAGTTTTCTCTCCTCAGCCGCAGCTTTTTTTTCCTCAGCAGCAGCTTTTCTTTCTTCAACAGCAGCAGCAGTTTTTTCTCTTCTGCAGCTAATGCTTTGTCATATTGAGCAACAGCCCATTGTTCTAAGTCTTTTCCAGTCTTATCAAGAGATTTTCCTTGTGCAATGAAATAATCTAATGTAGACATATTGTCTTCTTAAATCAGAAACCTGAAAAAGTAAATAAATTACCCTATTTCACATTAATGGGAGACAAGTCTATACCATAGACTTAGTCTTAGTCCAAACTTGTATGGTTTATAATAACCAATGATAACTTGAGTACCTGTGGACAACAATAACTGTATCTCAAATACTGTGGGGACAAGCCTTACAAAGGTCTTGTATACCTCAATGTAATCAAAGATCACTTGAGTACCTGTGGAAAAAAATATTTCCCTTTACCAATCACTTTGGGAGACAAGCCTTACAAAGGTCTTGTACATTTTGTTTTATAACAATAACAATCATAAAGTACTGATCTGTACTATACTATCAGTGTATACCACTATACGTCATATGTCAACTAAAGACATTACAAAGGACAAACAAGAAAAGACAATATGAACACATTTGCAGAGATCAAATTAAATTAAATAGGAGAAATGAAAAAAATGATCACAGAAACCGTGATGATAACTGCAATAATAAAATGACAAGACAAATAACGCCACAGTGTATAAACATAAGGGTGTAAAAAAACTGAAATGAAAGGAAAGATGAGACCTACAATTATACAAACAAATCAAACAAAACTAAGGAACACAAAATTATTACCAAAAACAACGAAGAAAAGAACACCTCATCACAACTAACAGAAATAGCAGCAAATTGTTGCTAACAAATTTCCAATTAAGAAAATGTGTACCTATAGAATACTAGTCCAGACCAATGTCACTCGGCATACCTTGTACTAGTCACACAGAACATAAACTAATTTAATACATAACAAATAACATGTAAGCATAAATAGCATATAGCATACAACATAATTTATGTCATGAATGGAATGTGTTGCAGGTATAGTGTTGTAAAGCAGGCACAGTTTATTTTAATACAATAACTTGCCACTTTATTCAGTAATAGATTTAATTTTAAACTATTACACTGTCAATTTTTCTCTGTTGAGCATATGAAGATCCAACGATGAACTATGCACTTTATGTTCAACAACACTGTGATTCTTCTGTACGTTGAGAAATGTCAACAATACTGCTCCAGATATTTTCTACACTTGATACCACTGTCCTGTGTAATACTGTCTGTACAGCGAAAAACTGTCAACAAGCGCTGACCTAGATACAGCATCCTATCGGTAATACAGGTCAAGCTGACATCGACTGTATAGCTGTCCTACTGGTGTTGATGTGTTCAAACAAATGTTCTTTCAGCTGTAAACTGTGATTCTCAACACAAAACTGCGTAAGCTGGACCCAGGAATCTGGCTCGCCACTGTAAAGTTTGTTTTCTTCTTTCCACTCTGTAAAGTGTCAGTCTGTATGCTCTGTAAGGAAGAGTGGTGTGTTGTTGAGATCAGGCATGCTCCAGTCTACCCAGCTGTAAATGGGTAACTCACCCTAGTCCTGAGTTAGGGAAGGCAAAGGCTCCAGGGGAAGCAGGCCCTAAACTTGGTCACTTCAACCGACGCAGGATGGTGTATGTATGAAGTAGAAGTGTAGAGTGTGATTACCGCGAATGGTGTACTGTTCGTGTGCTGACCAATATAACCACTCATACACATGCGTCTACAAGGCACCAATGCAGACTGCTGGAATCTTTGTTTACTCAATTTATTCAGACGTACACACTGGGACATACGAGTACATCATGGTATGTTGACATATCAATTTGTAGGTATACATAGCAGATCTGAAGTCATGACACATTCAGAAATAATGGGCAGTACATCAAAAGTTCAATTGTCATGATACATTATGGCCGCATCCCCCTATCTGACTAAACGCGTCAGTGAAGGCAGATCGATAAATAACTAAAGTTACTTGACGTCCATAGTTTGTAGTATATATTATGAAACCACGAAAGGGGTTTCTAGCAAGATTGAGATCTCCCTGTCACTGTCCGATAATAGGATAAATAATCTGTTCTCTTGGCAGTGATCAAAACATATGATGACCGAAATCTAACATGGCTGCCTCCCTGAGTTGTCGTTCACTCATTCATAGGAAGGAGAATATAAGCCAGAGTTAATTTATAATGGGTATATAAATGATTTCATAAATGTTTCCATACAGCTCTACGGTGATCAGGTTAATTCACGTAGCCATAACCGCTGTAGGAAAATCTGTCATCTTTGTCGATACAAAACACGACCCTAGCGATACGAAGCACAATGTTCCATCTAGGTCGAATCGACATGAGATCATCAAAATAGGGTCTGGCAGTACATGGAGTCCGAATTATACATTGTACCGTACCTTAGGAGAGTCTCTAACATAAACTATAGTAGAGATACCATCTCCTTTAGAAGAAAACCACTTCCTGAATTATATTTCCTTAAGAATCTACAAGCCCTTTGAAAAATGCGTACCCGCCATTATCACGGTACATCGGAACTCATCACGACTTGTCAAGACAACTCATACTTCCGCTAGACCGGAATAATAAGAATCTAGTCCCTCCTACCCATCCAAAATATACAATATAGGACTGATTCTACTTGTACTAATAATATGTAATACATATGAATTCAGGCCATAAACACAATAAGCAAATTAATATATTTTCTGGCCCTAAAAAATAAGTACAACCGTAAGAGCAATCCATGCGCCGGATCAATATCAAGAACGATTACTCCTATAATCAAAAGTGTGAATCAAACATGGATTCTCTCGCTTTTACCATAGACAGCATTTTCATACACAAATGAATGAATGTCTATATTTTTTTCATATTAAATAGCCATATCGATTTTTGTAATATGTGCGTCAAAATATGCACGCAACAGACTGACTGGTAGAAAGCAGAGTACTGGCCAGCTACTACCATAGAGTTAGTTCTAAGGAAAATCAAGGACAGGCTGAAGTCAACAGAAGAGCAACACTTCTTAAAAAACTCGGTAAAGAACCTTATAATACTGAAAATGTATCATATGTAAAAGCAGATGGAAGAAGTTGAAAATACAATAAAGGACAAAACAAATACATCAGCATGGCATGACATCTTGAGCTACGAAATCTTGAAACTCATACCAAAAAGTACCATATAAATTATAACATCCCTTTTTAACAAAATTTGGAATACAGGAAAAATTCCCAAAACAGCAGTAATTATTCCATTACTAAAACCAGAAAAAGATGCCCATGATGCCAGTTCATACTGACCAATTTCTTTAACTTCCCATCTAGGAAAATTATTAGAAACCAAATGATTAAAGTTTTGTTGGAAAAGAATAATTTATATAGTCAAACTCAGTCAGGATTTAGGAAGAACAGATGTACTATGGATCAGATAATTAAATTGGAACGAAGTAAAATCAGGATTTTAAAAGAAAGAAAAAACTGTGGTAGTATTTTTAGATATAGCTAGGGCTTATGATGAATGCTGGAGAGAGGGTGCTCTCTTTAAAATAAAGATAGGAAACTCTTTACAGAGCGATACAACAGGAAGCAATATGATCATCAGAAGCAGTCCCCCCATCCGACAAGTGTTTCGGCCCGATTACTCCTTTACACTCTAAGGGGGGCGGGCCCACTTGGGTCATAACTCCCAAGCGTCTCAGCTTCCTGTTGTCTTGTATCGAAAATGAACCCATTTCACTTATGGTAGCAACTTTTAAATCCACAACGCCAGCCGTGGAGGCAATTGTGAAAGTAACAAAGAGAAGACAAATTATTCCGTTTTATTCCGTTCGTTCCCTCGCCCTTCACAACTAAGGACAACACACTGAGACACTAGCGCGCAGCCGACGAGCTTTAGCCCCTGCGCGCCGCAAGCCACTGAAATTCTGTACCTGCATTCTCTATAGTATACATCGCCTGTTGCCCCAGAGTCGCAGCCCTTTCACTAGTACACCAAAAAATCTCAGCGTTGTGGACTTAGAAAAAGTTTGGTGTTTTCTGCACCGCATTTATTGTCACGATTTCCATTGCCCATTGCGGTTGTTCCACAGCCAGCCTGATGCCTTTTCGGCAGTTTCACTAAGCCTCTTCAGTGCCCTTGTTCTAGACTGTCCCTTCAGCCCAACAGTTTCAATAAATCATACACTGATGCAGCCACAAGCCCTCTTGCGCCCACTTCAACCGCCATGACCCTTGCAATGAATCCATCGTGTCTCAGATCCGCGGCCAGATCGCTATACTTGGCCGCTTACAAATGAATGTTGCTCGTCTAATCTGGATTCAAGTGGCACGGTCAGTTCAATCAGTATGACCTGAAGCGTTGCTGAAGAATGAAGCACTATATCCGGCCGTCTCCGCGATTTTCTGATACTCTCTGGATATGCCCCCCGTCCAGGTAGGTCTACCGCCATCTCCCAGTCGTTTGCACAGTCAAGAAGAGATGGTAAACTGCTACCAGGTTTACTAGGTTTGGGGTGAGCTGACTTTCCTGCTCTCAGAAAGTATGTGTTTGCGGTGTCTGGCCGGACTTTGCTATTCGCTTTCATTCTTGCCTGATCTATTGTTGCAGCAAGCTCATTTAGCACTTTGTTATGGCGCCAAGTGTATCGCTCTTGCACTAATGCCACCTTACACGCTGAGAGCATGTGTTCAAGTGTCTGCCTCCCCTGGCACAGGGGGCACTGCTCATCATCCGACTTTCCCCATTTCACAAGGTTGGTGGCGGACGGCAGCGGGTCATACACTGATCTAACCACGAAGCTGCGCCTAAGAGGTGCCATATGCCATATATCATTCCATGTCACGGACTTCTGCAGGGCTCCTTCCCATGTAGTTCATTGGCCTTGTTGGACCTGCTGCACTGCTTTTTGCAACCTCTTATCATTCTCAGCTCCTCGTATCTCCTGAACTACCATGTCTCTGCGCTCCCTGCTTGATGCCTTGGACCACCAGCGGATGTCACCATGCCCAAAACCCCGTCTATTCGTTTGTGTGTATCCGATTACCTCTCTCAGTTTGAGTGACTCTTCAGCAGCATCAACAGCTTCTTCCACTCTCCACTTCCTTCCCGTTTTCAGTGTGGGCTGAATGGACTTAACCACGTCATCAGCTGACTCGCTTAGCATCATTGCAAGCCTTGCTTTTCCAACTTTGTACTCTTCAACAACTGACTTGAAGGGAAGCAGAAGTTTTGTCTTTTTGCAGTACAGTGCTACATCTGACAGACATGGTGGTACCCCTAGCCATTTTCTCATGAACTTGTTGACCTTCTGCTCTATAGTTTCCACTGTACTTGTGCTTATTTCATATATAAGCAGTGGCCACAGGAACTTCGGTATTAACATGAACTGGAGGCACCACAGTTTGAACTTTCCCAGGAGTCTGCTTTTGTCTATGATCTGTAGTCCTCTGTCTGCCATTTCTATTGTCTGTTGCACTGCCTTCGAGTCTTTTAAAGAGGCATCGTACACCCTGCCAAGACTTTTAACAGGTTCCTCAATGACAGTAGGGATTCTTTGGCTGGAAACCGTGAATATGACCTCTGCAATCTTCCCTTTCCTGACTGATAGGCTTCTCGACTTCTTGGGTTTGAAGCTCATTTTGCACCAGCTGACTAGTTCATCCAGGCGTGCTAACATTCTCCGGGCCTGATGTTCATCTGATGTCAGAATTGTTGTGTCATCCATGAATGCTTTGAGCGGTGGCATGTGACACATTCCACCGAGCTTTGGGCCTATAGCCATTCCTTCAGCCGCATTGAGGATTACTTGCATAGCCATGACGAATAGTATCGGAACGATGGTACATCCCATCGCAATTCCAACTTCAAGGCCAATCCACCTCGTTGTGTACTCTCTGGTTGAAAATCTGACAGAAAACCCTGCGAAATACAGCTTCAGCATTGCTGCAATCTCTTGTGGAACATGATACATTTCTAGGGCTTGCCCCAACATCTGGTGTGGAACGGATCCATAAGCATTCGCTAGATCCAACCAGATTACATGGAGGTTTGTTCTGTCAGACTTTGCCTTTTGGATTGCTTCCCAGATCATTGCGGCATGCTCTAGACATCCTGGTGTACCTGGGATACCTCCTTTCTGAATGGTAGTGTCAATGTACTCATTTGCCAGGAGGTATGTAGAGTCTTTTCGCCATTACTGAGAAGAATATCTTCCCTTCCACATTGAGTTGTGAGATTGGCCTGAATTGACTGATGTCTGTGGAATTTTGTTCCTTTGGGATGTAGACTCCGTTTGCCTTTCTCCATTCCTTGCTTACGAGTTGGGTTTTCCACGCATTCTTCAGTAAACGGAGCAGTCGTTTGAGAACCTCAGGGCATCTTTTATACACCACATATGGAACACCATTAGGACCCGGAGCTGACTTGCACCGAGCTTTCTGGACAATGCTTTCTACCTCTTGCACCGTTGGGGGCGTGGTGTTAAATTCAGCTCCTGGCTTACCCGGCCATTTAAGGCCGGCCATGCTGCTGAGCGGCACATCTTTGCGACCATCTGAATATGTCATTCTAAGGTGTTCTTCCAGGACTTCTTTCCTGATGTTTATCGTACCCGACCGTGGCTGCTCAAACAGTTCTTTGGCAAACTTGAAGAGCTCCCTAAAGAATCTTTCCCTATCCCTTCGAGTCTTCCTTCTCTTCCTGCACAACCTTTCCGCTCTACAAAGGGCATTTTGTTGGCCTTTCAGGTGCTCCAAAACTTGCCGTAACCCTTCCTTCTCTGTGGCAACTGCGTTCTTGAACAGTTTTCGGGCATGCTTCTTCTGTTTCCTGATTTCATCTATTTTAATTTGTCTTCTACTTTTCCGTGGTGGGTTACTTTCCCTTGCCTCCCTCACTCCGAACACTTTGCGACAGTGCAGATATACTATGTCGCCGAAGATTTCCAGCTTCTTCTCCAAAGTTAGTTGCTTCAGGTTGTTATCCAACTCTTTTGCCAAGGCTTCGTCCAGCTGTTCCCAAAGCCCTTTTGCACTGGCAGGTGGAAACTTTATTGCATCTCTCTTCCCGTCCAAGAAGTGTGTGAGATCATCATCTGACAGATCAACTTGAATGTACTCAGCACTGTGGATTGACTCCTGGCTGCGTTCTTCTAACGTCTTATCCGTCGAGACAGAGCGCTGTTGATCTCCCCCTGATGACCTCCCACACCCCTTTTTCGTTCTGTGGATTTTCATTCCTCTCTGAGTAGAGAATTCCCTACCACAGGCACATGGAAATTCCAGCCGTTGTTCAGAGCTCGAAGTCCGTGTAACGGGTCTGGTCGATTCCATTGAGGCGCCTGTGGATTCATCATCCTCCCCCCTTTCGGTGAATCCTGGGTGCATCTATCGTTTTTGGGTCCTGTAGCAACTGAATACAGCTTACGGGTCAGCCGGTTTCTAGTCTTTCTTAGTGTCATCTGTCTTTCCAGAAGTCAATCGGTCTTTTCCCGATCGTCACTGGTTTGACCATGCAACTATGATAGGAAACTCTTTACAGAGCGATACAACAGGAAGCAATCTGATCATCAGAAGTAGACCCCATTCGACAAGTGTTTCGGCCCGATTACTCCTTTACACTCTAAAGGGGGGGGGGGGCACTTGGGTCATGACTCCCAAGCGTCTCAGCTTCCTGTTGTCTTGAAGATAGGAGTAACCGGTAAAATATATAATTATTTAGAGAATTTTCTGCAAGATATATATATTTCACTGTTGAGGTAAACAATGATAGATCAGAACTGTATGAACAACAAAATGGAATACCCCAAGGATCAGTAATGTCACCTTCAATATTTACAATAATGGTAAATGATGTAAATGAAGACTTTAATGAAATAACAAATAAATTGCCACTGTTTGCAGATGATGTTGCTATATGAGTACTGGGAAACATCTGCCTAACTTATATAAGGATCTACAAAAGCAAATAAATAAAGTGAGTAAATGGATGACTAAATTGGGTTTTCAGCTGAATACAAATAAAACAACGGGGAATTATCTTCAGTAAAGGTAAGGTTGTAAAAAATACAATTATAGACATAAATATCCAAGGGCAAAACATCAATACAGTGCAAACCACTCGATATCTAGGAATTACATTGGACCAACAGCTAAACTGGAATAAACACATAGATAAACTAGTGGAGTCTTGCAGAGGATTGACTAACTTATTAAGATATTGGAAAGGTAATGGATGGGGTGCAAGCACTAAGACAATGCTCACTTTTTATAAATCTTTTATTAGAGGAAAATATTTTATGGAAGTATAATATATGACTCTGCTGCACACAGTAACAAGATTGAATTAGACAGAATTCAGCATCAGGCTTTATGTACATTAGCAGGTGCAATCAGATCAACATCAATGGGAGCTATAGAGGTGAATTTAGGAATTCTACCCTTACAATTACGGAGAAAGGAGTTAAGACAAAATTAGATGATGTCGTGAAATATTCTAATCCACATATATAAATTATTAGGTAAATATAAAGCCTAACAAATAAAATTAATAAAGAGAAGAGCAATGGGAAAATAACAGTGCTGTCACAAAGAATGTACTCGAAATCCCCCTTGTTTTCTGCTTCGTCTGCAAATTGTAACGCTTTCACGTTGATATAAAAGCTTACTGTATTATTACCCGCCTTCTTCAATGAAACGTGTGCTGCATTTCTAAGAAAAACATTGAGACGTACTGCGTAATGACCTAAATTAATCCTAACATTAATTATACTGCGTTACCAAAACGAACGAACAGATGGACAAAAGGATAAAGAGAGAGGGGAGGGCTGAAAATCAGGAACGCATGCAACACGCGTCGCGCGATACACAAATGCTGCCATCACGCGTGTAAGTCTACATGCACTAATTTTTTTTCAGACGGACAGTGATAAAATACACTACCCTTTCCCAGAGTTAGGTTTATAAATCATAAAAAACGCTTATTAGGAAAGATAACAATAGATGGGCTTACGGTTGAAAACATAACAGTACCCAGACAGCACATCTTCGAAACAGGAGGTAGAAGAAATTGCATATTTTGAACGCAGCCACGTAGCTCCTTTAAATTAGTATTTTTGGGTTCCTTAGGGCTTGCTGACAAAGAATATGTAAAACGTTACGCAAATAGTCCAGGAATTAATAAATTATACCCAAAATAAAATATTGGGGGTGCCTGACAGCATAAAATCATTTCTGCTCATAAGATTTTTTTTTAACGTGTTTGAAAAAAAATTTACGTTACAGAAATAGCCTACCATGTAAACTCCAAATTGATTGGAGCGCAACAAATGAAAGCCTAACCACGATTGGTCGGGCTATAAATACTATCTTGGTTGTTGGGGGAGACGGGAAAAGGTAACATTTTTTCAAACACTTGTCGAAACGGGGCTCATTGGTCAGACTCGCTGATATACACACTTGGGAGCGTTAGTTCGAAACCACTTGTTTAAATAAACTTGATAAAGCATCAGTGCGTTGAAGCCAGCTTATATTTTGCTAAATAAAAGCCTGGAAGATAAGCAGATGGGAATTTGTGCCAGTTTGTGCCAGAATTCATTGCTAATCAACGTATCTGTGTTTATTCGTATGAATTGTGGTAAGCTTGAACCATTCAATATCTTTTAATGAAAATTGAATGTAAATTGTTGATTTATGCCTGTATATATATGTGTAGTTCAGTGGCAAACAGGAGATAAAGCCTATAATGCTCCAGCCTGAACAGAGGGTGTCGGAGAGAAGTAAAACGGCATGGAATGGCCAAACAGTACACTGACACCTGGATGATTGAATAGAAAGAAATAATGCTGGAATTGCAGAGGCGTAGTAACCATTAAGAAGGGTAATACTGGAATAAAGTATTTCAAATGAAGCTGACAGTTGGCCTAATGCTCTGAACTCAATGTTTGTGCTGTGTTGTGATCAGTGTAACAAGAGAGTTTAAGTTAGTTATGAAGTAGAAGGTACATCCTTCTTGATTTCAGGGACCGTGGTCTTGATGGTAGTGAGCAGCACCTGGTCAGAGCTTTGCTGAATCCAGAGTCGGACAGCATACTCCTTGGTCTTTTTAGCTATCAGTGAGGTGTCTCCTGAGCCCAGAGGAGAATTCGAGCAGAGGAGTCCTTTCCTGCCGCCATCACGCCAGATAAGCGAATTGGCCAGCTGAGCTCAACATTATATCCCCTCATCTTGAAATGACTTAGTAAAAATAATATTAAGAGGGGAAATTAATTGTCTTAATATCAGGAACTGAGAACATCTCCAATACTAATTTCCTTAAGACAAACTATTGAAGTCATGATGACAACTACCAACAGAGCTTGAACAAAACCAAACCAGTATTACCTCATACTACTATTACACAACTGACACACATAGGATATTTGTAATAATATATGTCACTACCAGATTCATATTAATACATTCTGTACATAACTTGTAATTAACATTGATTGTGATTCCTGGTTCCTTTGTCTTTGAATCAGGACACACATATACCTTTATGATAGCAATTAATACAGATTGTTATTTGAAAAGTTATCAGTGCCTCCTTTAAGATATTCTCATAGAGTGTTATATGTATGTGAGGGTCACAGTGTTGTCAGGTGTAGTGGATTAAATTAAATTGTTTATCTGTCTGTTGTTGTGACTTACACTTCACCATACTCATACCCTAGACACATAACGTAGCATTACACTATTCCAGAATAATTCTGACTGAGATATAGAAATATGTGGTAGCAAGTAAGGTTATCTATAATACACTACTCTTAATAGATATAGATACCTTCACAGCTGATCTCAGTCAGTACACTAAGTCCCCTGTAAATATTTATAACATCCCACTTCACCACAGATGAACAGAGTTATATTAGATAAATCTCACCCAGCACATACAGCGTTTACCAGATGCCAACTAACAACTCAGGTCAATCCAATGAATACCACTAGATACCCTACAGGATGGAAGTGTATGGAGGAAATTGTCCATCTGGGTACTTTTATTACATCAATTAATAACAGTTGTAAATACAAACCAGTGATTCCACCCTGGGAGATTAAGAAACCAGACACGGACTACCACCTAGCAGAAATGCTTAAAAGCAAACAAATAATATAGAAAATATTAAAAACACAGCCAATAAATATATACAACAAATATTAAAAGACAGTATTACTGTATACACAGCTGGATCCAAGGGAGATGATGGCAAATTGGGGATAGGAATATATATTCCAATATGGAAAATGGCAAAAGAATAAAGTATCACGGAAGATACATCCATTATCACTGCCGAGATGGTGGCAATACTAAAAGCCCTAGAAATATTCTCTAATAACCCTCCCAAGAAAATAACAAACTTATATTCCAGAGGATGTTCAGTCTTAATTGCTTGGATACCTTCACATGTTGGCATAGAAGGAAATGAAAAGGTAGATAAACAGGCCAAGAAAGGTAGATCTGATAAAAATCTAATAAATATAAGGATGAGTAAATCAGAGATTAAGAGCTTAATTAAAGATTTAATAACAGATGAATAGACAGCAAAGTGGGATACAAATCTGAAAGGAAGACATGCATATAAGATGTTCAAGGCTCCAACAAGAAAATGTCAGATATCTAGGGAATTGAAAATTCTCAGTAATAAGAAACTTCTCAGACTACAGCTGGGAAAAGGCTATTTCTGAATAGAAGGACCTTACTGTGCAGGATGTCTTCAAGACAATAATATAGAACATTTCTTGTTAAAATGTAAGAGGTATGAACAAATGAGAATACCAATATTAGATTAGTTGCAGGCATCAAACTTACCTATGAATATAGAAATGTTAAGAATAGACAGACCTAAGGAACTGCATAAAATAGTCAATATTTAACACGAACAAAGGTTAATTTGTAGTAGTTGGGAATGTGAAGGTCTGATGCCGTTCTTACAATGCATTTGACTTTTAACAGATGAAAGTCAATTAAATATCTGTTAAAGTCAGTTATATAACTGGAACCACCAGGTCTTTACACCGATCCACCTTAATTTTATTCTTGTTCATAGTTTCTGTTTGATTTTGTTAGTTTTTTTTTTTTTTAACATATAAGCAAAATTGGTAATTGAGATTTTTCCTATTTACAATGATTTGACAATTGTGATGCCACTTTCTCATACCGGCAGTTGTTCATATTATTTGAAATTGAAAATAATATATATCCTAATTATAACCCATCAGAGGTTGAACGGGATATTTTTATTCATTAATATATATATAATTTTAATGGGTCTTCAAAAGTGTCTACCTTCGCACAAGATTACTCTTGGCAGAGTTGTCGATAGAAGGATAATGACACTTCTTTCTCAACGTAGTTTTCACAAGATGTTTTCAGAAGTCAAGAACAATGCTGCATAGGACAGAGCCCTATTAACTTATATATGATCCGTCGCCTTTAGTGAAGAATTAAGCAAGGGTTTTAGCCCGTTCAAGCCCTCAGCTGGTGTAAATCCAGCGAAATTCTTTTATAAGTAGTGCTCTACAGATGTCAATATATGTCTAGATGTGTGTGTGTATATATATATATATATATATATATATATATATATATATATAGAGAGAGAGAGAGAGAGAGAGAACGAACGAACGAACGAACTTTATTTTCAAAGGGTTTAAAAGTGGGCACGCAGGCCCGTCTAACATTCTGCCCTTTCTTTCTCTCATCTTTTATACTGAATCCATTTATTCTCACATGTATCTTACATATTACTTAAATAATAAAATAACGATAAATTACAATAAAATAAAATCCCAACATTGTAACAGTACAATAACAGTTACACAGATTTACAGTACCTTATCATAATTAATACTAAATAGGACAAAATTATCTTTAAAACCTGCATATGATGTTATGTAATTATTTAAGAACATAACTAAATTAGGGTGGCATATAATCTGCACTAGAGAGAAAGAGAGAGAGAGAGAGTCTTGCTCATACGTTTGCTTTCATACTGATAATAACTGAATAAACAATGATTGTTTTGTTTTAAAATAACCAGTAACAAATTTAATAATCAAATAGTTTTAACAAGTTAAAATAACGATGAAATGATGGTGAATTTTAGGGGTAATTAAAATTATCTTCACTGAGACTTTGGTTTGAGGAGTGATATTAAAAAAATGTTTTTTTTTTTTTTTTGCTGTTTCCTTGTACAAAAAAACTTAACTGGTCTAAGTGAGTCCTGCAGCCATGGTTTCGTCAATTCGTGTGATGATGGCATTTCTTCAAAACAACCTGTCCAATTTTGGCGGTTGGTGTTGATTCTCTGCTTTTACTTCACAACTAGTGATGTGGAAATTTAGTCTTGCAGCTTCGTACCATGAATAGTCTGATAGCTTCGTTCCACGAACTTTAGACAACATAAAAAAGAACAAATGCCTCTGCAAAGCACATTTATGGGCTGCAAATTAACAAGCGCATTGTCTCGCTGTCCATCCACCAATGTTAGCCTCTCTGAATAATTTATCTCCCTGAGTATACACAGTATAACTTGGGGAGTATGATTAGAAATCACCGTTATTCTTCTGGTTAAATGGGGGAAAATGTGTCTGGACAGCATGAGGGCAATGGCTTGCCTGAATTACAATTAACAAGGTACATATATCTCACAAAATGTTATACACTTTAGGCACATGTGGTGTAATCATCACTCATCACTGCTCCATTCGGAGTCTGGAGTCACCTCTGTTGTCGGTTTTCCGTACGACTAGCAAGAATCAGTCCCCAACGCTTGCTTTAATGGTTTATGAATATATTATTTTCATATGTTGAGGTTGCCAGCCTCATATATAACCACTTAGCAAGAAAAACATGTCAAATTCACATGGTAAAATACATGTTTACACTTTCCCAAAGTAACTTTTGGGAACACAACCTCGTGGCACAGTTAGAATGGACATGTAGCGAAAGGTTTTTCTAGTGTGATGATGGTGGTAGAGAAGAAGTAGAATTTCTCTCTAGAAAGTATGAAGTCCCAGTGCCCGAGAAGTACACTGGTATCAAAATTAAGTTACGGCTGTGAATACTCTGAGCTGGACAATAGATTTAGGCTTCAGAAGTATACTGTGCCACTTTCGCTATAGTAACCCTATGTGATAATGTAATTAAATTAGAAAAAGTAACTCAAAATTTAACAGTTAAAAATTTACCAAGTCAAATGAGTACAATTTCATAATTTATTATGTACATCTATCTAGCCTTGTAATGAGAAATGGGTGTTGGAAGATGGTAAAATGTATGATTATTTATATTTACAAATTAAAATAAATAATAGTAAAAAAAGTCTTGGATGTATCTTCCAATGAAATTATAAAGTCTGTCACAGTAATTTTAGTATATCTTGCTATCTAGTCTCTAGCTGTTCTCATCATCGACTGTCGCTATTGAAACCGCTCACAGTGTTTGTAGGATTGGATACACATAGACTCAACTTGCATTACGCCACGTCTGTTCGAGGTTTCTGAGACACACTGGTAATCAAGAAGACTTTCCTTCAGCCCGCCCTATAACTACGGGGGAACTAAGGTGTTGAAGATTGTTTAACCACTAGGCTCCAGTTAGCAGGATCAAAGGTCCTCACGTCTTTAGTTTGTACTTGATCACGAACTCGATCAGGAACGATCATAAAACCTGGAACAAAAGGTAATAGGTGGTTATGGTGTTCCAACAAGCTCACCAATCACTGATGTTCATGAGGCGACCATGTCTTCAGTGTTTGTATTTAAATGAATGATTCATGGTAGTATGTTACAGAGATAGCATGATAAGATAGTATATACTGTGCAGAAGATAACAAATACATGAATAAATCACATGTTATGATACATGGGTATGATATAGCCTTTGCCTTCCACTTATGGATGCCAAGTCACTTATGTACTTGCTGGTATGTCGTAAGCTTCCAGGCAAGAACTAGCCATGATATATTTGGCTAACCAATTAATTATTATGCTTCCTGACAATGCCGGTGGAGGCTTTCTCTGGTTAGCGTTACTGGCTTCTTGTATACCCTTTTTATTAAGGCTGATACAATCAAATCGTAAACAAAATCTGAAATAAAATGACATTAGTTACACATATTTCTTTAATAAACTTACATACCCTCTAGGATTAATAAGCGCACAGTGAGGCTGTATTTGCTGAAGTATATCTGCCCTGCATGCTGTGTGAAAAAAACTTTTCTTGCAGATACTGTCTTCCAGTCTCTCACTCTGGCGTCTGGATTTTGTGTGTGTGTGATTTTAAACTGACCGCTCTGTCCTTATATATGGGCGACTCTCCCGTACGAGAAAGCACCGCCTTGAGTCCGCTTAGATTTTCGTTTAATCTCTTGGTTTGAGGCGATTTGTGCTTTTTCTGTACTTATTTTCTCTTCTTTTCACTACACACTTATATCTTTCCTTCTTTCTTAGGTGTCCTTTCATTTTCCCAATAGGAAGCGTTCATTTTATCCATGTTTTATTGAAATCCGTTGAAGTATGAATTTATAATAAATTCTTAAAGATCATGAGCTAACTATTAGCAGATGTGAAGACTATGAAAAATATTAATTATTTTTAAAACTACTTACATTTGAATAATATCCTTTTGGAAATCATTCCTTCTCTATCTCCTATTGTGAATTATTACATTTTAAATATCTTTTCGCCAAGCTTGCCTGCCATCACCGGTGTCAATACCTTGTCGAGGTATGGCGGATTGCGTACCCTGATTACCCCCAGAGCTATGCCAGCGGAAGGTTTACTCCAAGAAGGTTCTACCAAGCTAGATAGGTTTGCGCGGGCAGGGGTCAGACTAAAGCAGACACCATGGTCCTCCAGGTTGGGGGTTTTAGCATAGGGCTGACACCCCTGTCTGTAAAAAAAATGAAGTTACAGAAACAACAACGAATGAACAAACTTTGCTGCGGGACGGACATCCGGAGTCTGAGGCTCGTATGACTGTCAGTGGCGAAAGCCGAAAGGAAGCCACTAACATGAGAACGGAAATCCTGACCGCAAAACATGATACAAGAATAGGATTTTGGAATGTCAGTACATTGAACGAGACGGGCAAACTAAAACAGGTCACGGCAGAAATGAGAAACTATAGGTTGCACATTCTAGGGATAAGCGAGAGCAGATGGACAAGGGCAGGAAAAGTTAAAAGAGCAACAGGAGAAACAGTACTTTACTCTGGAAGAGAGGGTGGACAGCACAATGAAGGTGTAGCCATTATTCTACAGAAAGGAATAGAACGGACATTTCTGGAATGGAAACCCATCAACAACAGACTGATAAGATTAAGATTGAGAGGTAGATTCACCAACACTAATATAATACAATGCCACGCACCAACGAATGACAGCGATGAAGAGGTCAAGGATGAATTCTATCAACAACTGCAGAAAGAAGTGGAAGACACGCCTAGTTATGATCTTATTATAGTAATGGCTCAGGATGGTGACACAACAAGAGAAATCCATACTAGAATTGCTTTGGCAGCTAGCGCCTTCAATAGATTATCTAACATTTGGAAATTACGATCATTGAATATACATACCAAGCTTCGTCTATTTAATTCAAATGTTATCTCAGTGTTAACATACGGCTGTGAGAGTTGGAAAATAACAAAATCATTGGAGAACAAGCTGAATACATTCGAGAACAAATGTCTTAGAAAACTCATGAACATCAGTTGGAAAGAATTCAAGACTAATCGGCAAATAAGAGAAGACTCTAGGCAGAAATATGTCTCCGACTATATAAGGAAAAGACGATGGTCATATATCGGTCATGTCCTACGAATGCAAAACAACAGAATACCACTACAGGCGCTCACTTGGGTTCCTGAGGGTAAGCGGAAAAAAGGAAGACCAAAAGAAACACTCAGAAGAACAATAATAAGAGAAGGAAGAACGTTGGGCCTAAATAATGTGCAAGAGCTAAGAGGAGTGGCGTCACAACGAACAACCTGGAGAGCACTGGTTTCTGCCTTATGCGCCGTGTTTGGCGCTTAAAGAATTTATTATTATTATTATTATAGTAATGGGAGACGTCAATGCGAAAGTTGGTACACACAATACATATAATGAAAGAGTAATGGGGAAATGCTGAAGCGGAACAATAAACTTCTTCTTCTTCGTTCGCCCTGAAAAGGACGGTGGTTGCGTTGTGCCTGTTTACGCCTAAGCTGTGATATCTGCACCTTTCGGTCGACACATCCAACTTTAGCACGGCATTTTTTAGGGACCGGGTTTGCCTTCCCATTGCGATCCGCACTCGCTCAGCCAGACTGCACTGCTGCAGACTGTTTCCAGGACCACCACGTGGAGGTGGAGTGCGGTCTTGAACAGCAAACGAAAATGGGGATAAATAAATAAGTTTCTGTAGCATTAACAACCTGGTCATTGGAGGAACACTTTTCCCACATAAAGAAATTCACAAATTAACATGAGAATCACATGATTAACAAATGGCATTAGTAAGAGATAAGCAAGGAAATCTCATCACGACAGCAGAGGGACAGGAAACAAGATGGGCAGAGCACTTCAGAGAAACTATGAAAAAGGAACCACCAGAGACACAATTGAATGTTCCTGAGGCTGAAAACGATCTAGATGTAAATACAGACATTCCACAAAAAGAAGAAATCATCACAGCAATCAAAGGATTAAAGAACGGAAAAGCTCCTGGCCATGATAACTTAAATGCAGAGCTATTTAAGACAGACCCTGAGCTAGCAGCAGAACTATTAGAACCACTATTTGCACAAGTCTGGAAAACCGGGACAACACCATCAGAGTGGAACAAAGGAATAATTGTCAAATTGCCCAAGAAGGGAGATCTTGCAGACTGCAATAATTGGAGAGGGATCACTCTTCTCTCAGTTCAAGCAAAATACTAGGCAGGATAATTATACAGAGAATTTCAAAAGCAGTAGACCACAAACTGAGGAAAGAACAAGCAGGATTTAGAAAGAACAGAAGATGTGTAGATCATATATTCACTCTCAGGAACATTATAGAGCAGTGCTCAGAATGGCAAAGACAGCTGTTACATTAATTTCGTTGATTTTGTAAAGGGCACAATGTGCTAATCACCTGTTTGCCAAACATTTTGATTACATGTTTTGCCCAGGAGCCTTGTGCTCTTTGGGTCACCTCTACACTTCGTTTTACTGGGGGTAGATGAGGTTCCGATTATGAGATGAGATGAGATTTTGTAAAGGCTTTTTACAGCATACATAGGGACAGTTTATGGAAAATACTGAGGGCTTATGGAATTCCAAGCTGCATAGTGTCAATCATAAAAAGCCTCTATGCCAACTTTACGTGTAGTGTTGGGCAGAGCAACCTAACCTTTGAGGTGAAGACAGGAGTACGACAGGGATGCCCCTTATCAACCACTCTATTTTTAACAGTCATAGACTAGGTGATGCGCCAGACAACAGAGGGCAGTCCAAGAGGAATAAGATGGACTCCATTTTCTACATTGGAAGATCTGGAATATGCAGATGACATTGCACTACTAGCACATTCACATCAACACATCCATGAAAAAACGGATAGACTTAATAAGTATAGCCAGCAGGTGGGCTTGAACATCAATTTAAAGAAGTCAGAGGTCATGACGCTCAATGTGAGCAACCCTGAGCCCATATCAGTAAGGAATCAGCAACTGGTACAGACAGACACCTTCACATACCTAGGATGCATAGTAACACCAGGCGGCGGGGCAGGTAAATACATCAACATCAGAATGAATAAAGCAAGAACAGCCTTTTTTAACCTAAACAACATATGGAAGTCCTCTCAATACAGCACAAACACACACACACACACACACACACACACATACACACACACACAATTAAGATTATATCAGAGCTGTGTTCTTTCTGTGCTTCTCTATGGTGCGGAATGCTGGAGAGTTACAGAAAAGGAAATGTCGAAATTGTCCTCTTTTCACACAACATGCCTAAGACAAATTCACGGAATCTTTTTGCCGAATACCATTACCAACCGAGATCTGCTTACTCGGAGCAAGCAAAAGGACATGCACACCATCATAGCTGGCAGACGCTGGAGCTGGGTTGGCCATGTCTTCAGAAGAGACCCCGATGCCATCACAAGAACAGCTATGCTTTGGACCCCTGAAGGAAAACGAAAGAGAGGCCGACCAAAAACAGCCTGGCGGAGGACTGTGGAAGCTGAGATGCAAAGAATGAACCAGAGTTGGGGCACTGTACGAAGGATGACCACCGATCGAGCAAAGTGGAATCAATTTGTTGTTGCCCTACAAGACGCCCCTAGGCGTGATGGCCACTGACTGCTTTGAAGGTCGGCGGCTAAGGATCAAAGAAGACAAAAGAAGCCAAGCTTGCGCTTGTAGCTTTAGATTTTCTTTCCTGCCAATGCAAATTGTTAAGGTCGGCCATGTTTCATATATTCGCTTCTTCCTTCACTTTCTTAATTCTGTTCGGCTGGACGAAAAGCAAATATTTTCAGCCACCGTCAACTTCAAAGCAAGACCCACCGAGTTGTCCCCTTCACCCTTATTGCTGTATCGCGTCACACATTACTTCACAAACAAAGCAAGTGGTACCAAATTTTGCTACAGGACACAGAACGTTGATGCTTTCGAATCACTTGGTCTGTGAAATTTTAGTATTCCTCTTATGACGGGTGATTTAATTCCGCAGGTCTCCAGTTTTTGTATTTAAAAGATGAGGTTTACTTTTAAGTTTCAAAGTTGCCCAAATACTCTATCCTGGTCCTTTAAGTTTCCAGTCTTTGTATTTAAAATTGCGGGTTTACTTTTAATTTTCAAAGTTGGCCAAATACTTCGATCTGTCACTTATAATTTTGGAATCCTTTGTCCAATCCTTCTCTCTGGCTCTGTTGAATTGCTAGCTTGACGTGGCGATGCAGTCTGATTTTTTACTTCGATTTTGCTAAATTATATATCCATTTTTCAGTTCAAATCCCAGATTGTACTTCCGACGAATTTGCCAATGAAAGTCAAAGTCTATTCCAGCTCACAAATTAAGCCAATGATAAGCTCTTTATAACTAAATGGTTCGGGATGTTAAATCATAATATCCCCGCATGTTTTAAAAAGTCAAATTTTAAAATTTAAACGCGTGACCTCTTTCTAGTAAGGCAGTAATACTTCCAATTGCATCTTTATTCAAACTCACTAACATATCTGTGAACTTATTTCCTGTCTAGATGCTTTCCAACTATATTGTCTCCCCAGACAGATTATATCGATAACATTGATACAAAGATTGACCAGCGGAGACGATTATCTAATTATCACCTGTGTCTTTGCACACCCCAGACAGCTTTCTCAGACAGACAGACCGCGAACCCAGGTGTTCACTTGCCTGTTTGTCGTTGGCCCCAGAAAGGAGTTACGTCAAAGTCGCTATTCCTCTTCACGTTTATTGTCTGCATCAAAGGTGGCTAGACTGCTGAGGTGATAAACGTATTACTGCTGACCTGTCTAATTAGCCTGGTAGTATTACGATTCACCTGGCGAAACTTAAACAAATCTTGCAGCGACTAAGCAAAATGAAGGTGCTTAAAATATGCCAAATAATAGGACGATGCGTGAGGAAAATGACGAAACGAAGTGATGTTGCCAGAGAGGATGAAAGTTATAAAATTTAATAACTTATTCGTCACAATCGTTATCAGGCGCTAATTTCGCAACGAAGGTCAGTTGTAAGGGATTTCCAGTGTCTTCTGTCACTTGTCTTGATGGTGTACTCTGACAGACTCTTTCTTGTCCATCTTTGGTGTTATAGTGATTAACGTAGTATGTGGACGACCTCAAAAACAAAACGCAAAATTTGGGAATGAAGACTAAAAAGGGGGGTGTGTTACGGTATATGATATTAACGCCGTCTGCTAAAGGTTAGCGGACGTGCAAATGTAAAGGTTAAGACATTTAATATATTGCGATAGATGTTTCAATTATTGAACGCTCCATACACGATCGATTATGACGTGTCTAGCGTTGTTTGGGTCACAGTCGGTAACTAGGAAACGCTACCCTTTGTTACGTGACCGCCAAGCTGAATAGCTGCGTTTTGTTAACCTTCCAATTCAATGGCATGATATAGCCATTTATATGTGCATTTATGATGGACCAGGGTCAGTCCTAGAACTCTACATGAGAGGAAACTTATGGAGGTTAGTGATTAACTAAATCCTTGGAAGGAGAAAGATAATCGTCTACTTTATACGAAGTAATTAGACTCACAGTCTCACTGTCGGCAGGTAGCCATTCTATCTGCGCGTGCATATAGCTGTGATGTTCTGACGACAATTACTGCATTGTATCCTTAAACGGACATTGACACGTAAAACAGCAGTCTACGCTATTGATTGATTGATGCATGTACCTCATGTGTGAATTGAACTGTTTATGTATGTGTGTAATCCATATTAAATTGTGAAGGACTCGAACCGGAGGCATTATTCGTTGAATCACGTTACACCATTCAACCTTCTGAATTATGTATTTTATATCAAGTTGCTGAGTTAATAAGATGAACAGTTGTTTACATCTTGATGCCAAGTTCAGGCATTACGACAAACCAAAGGTGAGGTTCACCCCATTCGCGTACGAATATTAGCACGATCAGAATTCAAGCAACACAACCAGTAACCACACACGAAAGTCCTTCAACAAAACTGGCGGCCGAATGCGGGAACGACAGAAAAAAGAAACAAACTTCTGTTCCTTACGCACATGTTAACCACAAATATTTACGATCAATTTTCGATCACATGATCCAGTCGAAGATGACGCAGTACTCATTATAATGCCTAACAACGTGACGTCACCGAAAGTCGTGTAGGTGAACTGTCGGAGAAACCAAAGCCGTTTCTAAGTCTAACCAGGGGAAACATGAGCCATTGAAGCAAACACACGATATGGACTACAGGAGCAGACAGTCAAAGGCACAGGCCTAGCCGTCGACGACAACGAGCATCAAGTGAAGCAGCAAATAAAGATAAGTTTAGCTCAATAACTATTGTCGTTAACGTGACAGTGCTAACTGAGTCCATGCCCTCTGCCTACATCGGCATGTTTTTACCTATGTTTAATGTACTTTTTGTTGTCTTAATGTGTTGTTAATTAGTGGGCGGAAGGGAGGATGAACCGAAATTAGATTCTGTGGCTCTCACGATGCCTGAATTGATTTCGGTCGTTTCTTAGGGCAGTTAAACGATTGCACTTTTGGAAGCCCCATTGAGGTTTGCCATTGGACTACCTGTCCAAATCTGCTGTCGTCTGACGATTTGTGTTAGCTGTGCCGTTCCGTAGATAACTGGTGTATTTTATTTGTACTAAGTTTACATTTTTATTCAGTTTTGTATCATGTTCGTTAACTATTTCGTCCAGTCTACTCTTACTATCAATTTATTTTATGATTGTTAAATGTTCGTCCGTTATGAGTCCTGTGATGTCATCATTTTTTGCAGTCATTTTTTTGTGTGTACTTTGCATATTCAGTTGACCTCGGGTCAATCTTTGACCCTTCGTTTTCCGTGTGACACTTCCGCTTGTTTTATTTAGTTCATAAATTCATTTTTAATTGTGAAAATGTCTTGTTTGCGTCTTGACATTGTTTGTACCCTTTAGTTGCATCATTGTTTTGTTTGTACTCATGATATATATTAAATACTACATTAATACTATAACATTATATTCAATAATACACTTGTAATTTAATTTAATTAATTTTTTCTGACATTTAAGGTTAATATGGGACATTGCATAATTATGCAGTGATAGTCCAAGAAATTAGCACTACAATTTATAAGAGATGCCTAGGGCATAATAATATAATATATATATTGACCAAATAAAATAATCTTATAGTCTACCTTTGAGGTGACAGACCCATTGTATATTATTTAATATACTTTTCTGGTACTAAGAGAGTGACTTAGTACATTGAACAATATAATTACTAGGAATCATACCCAACATTATTGAATATTAAGATTAATTGTGTGATGTAATTACATTATAGTTAACAGATATCATAACTATTTATGATATAGTTAGTACTTAGATACAATATTGTTACAAAATATTGTCTATTGGTTGAACTTAGACATAAGAGTTCAGTACTATTGTGATTATTTATATTGAATATTCCTAAGTTGAGTAAGTATAATAATTACTCTGAAGCTACTATTGACTATTTTAATCAGTAATTATCAATAATTACTTACCAGATAAAAGTCAAAATGCTTACTATAGACCATTTCATTAAAATTGGTAAAGAATATGGTTATAAATCTCAAGAACTTCGTCAGTTTGCTGAGGCAGAACTGGAAAAACATAAAGCAGAAATGGAGGAACAAAAGGCTGCATTAAAGAAAGAGGAAGAGGAACAAAAGGCAGCATTAAAGAAAGAGGAGGAGGAACGTGAAAGAAAGGAAGCAGAACGTGAGATGAAGCAAATTGCCAAGGAAAATAGATTGAGAGAGATTGCTCAACGTGAAAGAGAAGAGCAAAGAGCAATCGCCAGACAGGAAGAAGAGAATAAATTGAAACGAGAGGAAATTATTTTACAACAAGAAATGGAATTGGCGCGTATTAAATTGGAGACAGCAAGATTACAAGCACAAAGTGCTGATGCAAACCAGAATAATAACGCACAAAATGGATCGTCATCCAGCCAAACTAAACATTTCTACAACTTTAAATTACCCACTTTCAACTTAAACGTGGACGACCTTTCATCGTTCCTGTCACGTTTTGAACAGACTTGCAAAACAAATCATTTGCCTGAAGAGTCATGGGTACTCAAGTTAAATGAATTCTTGGTTGGAGAACCATTGACGGCTTCTCAAAATGCTGACCCATCAATAGCAAATAACTACGGTGCTATTAAGTCCTTGCTTTTACGAAGGTTTCACCTGGACGAGGAACACTGTAGGTTGAAATTTAAGGGAATTTTACCTGAATCTCCAAAAGATTTTGCAGGATTCATTGCGAACATACGCAATACATTTAATAGATGGGTTGAACTGGCAGAAGTCAACAAATCATACGACAAATTAGTTGATTTACTACTACGGGATAAGGTATTATCTTCGGTTAGCCAACCATTCTTTGCATATTTGCAGGAGCGTAAACCAGGTACTATCGACGAGTTAGAAAAAATTTCTTTAAACTACTGTTCGGCACATCCGAATGCAACCATTTCTAACTCCTCATTAAGAGAACCTCTACCTGTGGCGTCTAATATGGCCTACAATCATAATAACAAACAAAGACATCACAGTGTAGACAGAAGTAGGTTCCAAAGAAATCACAATGTTAACTTTCAGAAGGGACATAATAATGATTTCAACAATAAAAATGAGTTCAACAGAGGTAGATCACGAGATAGCAATTATTCACCTCAAACAAACTACCACAATGGTCAACATAACACTAATTATAATCGATCACATACTCCCAATAATAACAATAACTGGAATGGTAATAATCATGGCTCGAGACATCGAGAAAATAGTTACTATAGAGGACGACGAGATAATTCTAACAATTATACTCGGAATCGATCTCATTCTCGGGGATCATCTCAGTACAACCATAATACAGGGGCGGCAGTTACAAATAATACTACCCCTATAGCTCAGGTCCCACTTGACAATAATACAACACAGTCTTCTGCTGCATGTTTTGCTATTAATTATAATGTGGCAAATAGTTGCCAACAATGCAATCTTATTTTTCAGAAGGCGAAAGAAACAGTGCTTAACTGCGGACATATTATACCCCAGGTAGGTCTTGCAGTCAACGATGGAACAGGCTTACTAATTTTTAACAGGGGATTAGTTAATGGATCCGTCGTCTCAGTGCTGAGGGATTCAGGATCCACGACGATTGGTATACGTCAGTCGCTGGTACATCCTAGCTGTGCGACAGGAGAATATGTACGCTGCATGACATTTGGTGGAACTATTGAGTTTTACCCCACAGCTATTGTTCATATTAGAACACCCTTTTTCACAGGGAATGTAAAAGTATGTATGCTAAGAAAGCCTATAGCTGATCTGATGGTTGGTCGTATACACGGTAGTAAAGATTGTACTCCAGATGAGATCATAGAATGGGAGAAACATAACCTATGCACTGGAAACGCCGTGACGACTAGAGCGCAGACTCAACTCATGGAGAAAGTCGGTGATAATAAAATGGATGCAGACAACCAAGAGGAGTTTGTAGTCAATTCACCTATTGACAGGGAAACATTTGCAACCAAACAAAAAGAGGATAAATCTTTAAAAAAAATTTTTAAGCTGGTTGATAAAGTTGACAATCTATCCTCAGGTAATAATAACAAACATTGGTTTGTTATTAAAAATGACATATTGATTAGATGTTTTAATGACAAATCACAAATGAAACAACAAGTTATGGTCCCGTATACTTTTAGACGGTACATTCTTCAACATGCACATGACTCACATTGTGCTGGACATATGGGATATACTCGAACACGATCTCGAGTACTGTCTTCATTCTTTTGGCCAGGAGTGTCAAGAGATATTTCGCAGTATGTACGTTCCTGTACTACATGCCAAGAAGTGAAAGCACGTGGAGCTTTTCACACGGCGCCTATTCAGGCTTGCGATATCTCAGTAAGACCGTTTGACAAGATGGCCATAGATATTATTGGTCCATTGCTACCATCGGCCAGAGGACATAGATTCGTCCTTACGTGCATTGATTTGTGCACACGATGGCCAGAAGCTATCCCATTAAAGACCACCACTACCACAGATGTAGCTGATGCACTACATCTCATCTTTTCTAGAATAGGGTTTCCTAGAAAACTTTTATCAGACCATGGGTCACAGTTCATATCTGACACCATGAAGGAAGTCATGAAAACTTGGAACATTGATAGGAATTTAAGTAGTATTTATCATCCTATGAATAATGGTGCGGTTGAAAGACTTAACCGTACACTTAAACAACTACTACATAAGGTTACTGTTAAGCACCCTCATGACTGGGACAGAGCACTCCCAGCTATTCTATTTGCTTATCGGGAGGTACCGCATGAACAAACTGGCTTCTCTCCCTTTGAATTAGTTTTTGGTGCTCCCCAAGAGGTCCTATGGGACTAATAAAAGACTTATTAATTGACGAGGAGATGACTCAGGACACTCAGTCATCTTACGAATATGTGATTAATCTTCGGAAGAACATTATTGAATCTTGCCAGTTGGCAACAGCTTCTTCTGAGGCTGCAAAAGCTAAGGCTCGATCTCTACAAAATAGGTCTCGACGATTACGCCAATTATTCCCAGGCGATGAGGCTTATGTGTTACTTCCTCACAATAACAATAAATTATTGATATCTTGGAATGGTCCTTACAAAGTCATTGATAAAATTTCCGACGTTGATTACGTCTTAGATATCAAGGGACACAAAAAGATATTTCATATTAACATGCTCAAGCAATTTCATACACGTCCTGAACACTTACAGTCAATTTTTCATGAACTAGATGACAACACAGTATCTACTTGTTATTATTCCAACTTATCTGTCATCCAGGAAGAAGAATCTTCTTTTCCTGAGGTACAGTTACCGTTACCGGTACCAGTAGTTCAACCTACTGAATCTTGGCGGGATGTAACCATCTCTTCAACGGTTACACCGCAACAGCGTCTACAGATTGCTAATCTATTACAATCTTATCCAGATGTGTTGACCGACGTCCCGGGTCGCACATCGGCTATTAGTCATGACATTACTCTCAATGATGATACACCTATTCGTGTACATCCCTATTTGGTTCCTTTACATTTCCTTGCTAAAACTACTAAGGAACTTGAACAGATGTTGTCTCTGGGAATCATTGAGACTAGTAATTCGCCATTCTCTTCTCCATTAGTGATTGTCCGGAAGAAGGACAATAACATCAGACTATGTGTTGACTATAGAAAATTAAATGCTAAGACTATAGTTGACAGCGAACCACATCCACTTATCGACGACTTACTGCCACGTCTATCCAACGCAACTATATTTAGTAAGATAGACTTAACTAAAGGTTATTGGCAGATACCACTGACCGAAAAGGCTAAGTACTACACCGCATTTTCCACTCCACAAGGTCTATACCAGTGGAATGTGATGCCTTTTGGGCTTGTTAATGCGCCAGCTACCTTCATTCGCCTGATGCGACAAATTTTATCAGGTAGACCAGACGTTATTACATATATTGACGACATATGCTTGTTTAGTTCGTCGTTTGAGGAACATGTTTCGGGACTTAGATATGTTTTCGACACTCTAAGGAATTATAATCTAACTGCTAAACCTACAAAGGTTCAAATCGCGTGTAATGAGATAACCTTTTTGGGACATATCATTGGATCGGGATATATCCGAACGTTACCTAGTACAGTCTCCAAAATTCTAAACATAGCAGTTCCTCAGACGAAGAAACAGGTCAGGAGTTTGTTAGGACTTGTTCAATATTACAGTAGATTCATACCAAACTTGTCATCCATCACGGCTGTATTGTCTTCATTGTTAAAAAAAGACATGCCGGTGAAGGTGACATGGACTGGTATATGCAATGAAACTTTCAACAAAATTATAAATTTGTTCTCGCATGAACCAATTTTAAGACTTCCCGATGCTTCCAAAAGATTTTTCTTACGAACAGATGCTAGTAACTACGGCATTGGTGCATGCCTGCTCCAGAACCATGATGGCGTTCTACATCCTACCTTATATATTTCAAGAAAGCTAAAGCCGGCAGAAACAAAGTATTCCACAGTGGACAAGGAACTTTTATCAGTTATATGGGCAATAACTAAACTTGAAAAGTTTTTGCTTGGTGCTCCATTCACCATACAAACTGACCAACGTGCTGTAGTAGCATCTTTGCGTCGATCTAACCACAAGAGCCCAAAACTCGCCAGATATGCAATCATCCTACAGCCATTTGAATTCTCCATTGAACATATTCCTGGCACTGAAAATATTGTGGCGGATGCGTTGTCACGTAATCCTATTGACGACGAATGATCAACATTGACATTCCTAAAACACGTCAATCATCACTACATTGGATATAACGAAGTATCAACTATAAGGGAACTAACCTTGCCTTCAATTTAATATTTATAAACACTATATGCATCACAGAATTGAACTAAAGACAATCAAGGTATACATATTGACATTGAAACTTCGTCTAACGTCCATACACAATATATGAATATTCGTTGAACAATCATGGAACAATATCTGACGACAAGTCGAACTTATTATCCTATGTGCACTTAATTCTTGGATCCTAGGATAAATGACATTTCTTTCCAACGTAAACGTTTGAACATTTTTGCCTAAAAGAATTCATCAGGATCAAGACTACGGATGGATCATCATATCCTATACTAATTAATTAGTTAACTTAACTTCTTAATTGAATTATTATCAATAAAATGAAATGTGAGAAAAAAATGAAATGAAAGAACAAAAAAAAAGAGAACGAAATATAAAAAGAAGAAATTATGAAAAGAGAAAATAAATCTCACACAAGTATTAGATTAATATTTTTTTTTTAATGTACCTATACGTTATTTAGTTAGTTAAATTAGATAGTTATTATTCACTAACACTTAACACACCCAATTAAGTTAAACTTATATTCGAATTTCTTTCTATTTCTTCTCACTTATTTTGTCTTTTCTTCTCTCATAACATCGCGTTACATTAGAATCTTAATAATTTAACTCTTAGTTTAATTAATTAATTTAATTTTAATTAGTCAAATTAATTCCTATATGACATACTAATACGACAGACCTTACTTTAATTTAATTCTATCATTCACTATTAACATTGGACATTTTATTTAGTTGATATAATAATATGTATAATATTGATATATAATGTGATTAATGTTAGATGACTATGACAAATAGTTAGTTGACATGACCGCGACACGGTTCTACTCAGAACATCGTCGGCCATATGTCACGATTGTGTTAATTTTTTTTTTTTGAAAAATTGTTAAGTCGGATAGATCTTGAAAAAAAATCTATCGATTTTTTTTTCCCCCGGTGTACAGGGAATTGTTACGGTATATGATATTAACGCCGTCTGCTAAAGGTTAGCGGACGTGCAAATGTAAAGGTTAAGACATTTAATATATTGCGATAGATGTTTCAATTATTGAACGCTCCATACACGATCGATTATGACGTGTCTAGCGTTGTTTGGGTCACAGTCGGTAACTAGGAGACGCTACCCTTTGTTACTTGACCGCCAAGCTGAATAGCTGCGTTTTGTTAACCTTCCAATTCAATGGCATGATATAGCCATTTATATGTGCATTTATGATGACCAGGGTCAGTCCTAGAACTCTACATGAGAGGAAACTTATGGAGGTTAGTGATTAACTAAATCCTTGGAAGGAGAAAGATAATCGTCTACTTTATACGAAGTAATTAGACTCACAGTCTCACTGTCGGCAGGTAGCCATTCTATCTGCGCGTGCATATAGCTGTGATGTTCTGACGACAATTACTGCATTGTATCCTTAAACGGACATTGACACGTAAAACAGCAGTCTACGCTATTGATTGATTGATGCATGTACCTCATGTGTGAATTGAACTGTTTATGTATGTGTGTAATCCATATTAAATTGTGAAGGACTCGAACCGGAGGCATTATTCGTTGAATCACGTTACACCATTCAACCTTCTGAATTATGTATTTTATATCAAGTTGCTGAGTTAATAAGATGAACAGTTGTTTACATCTTGATGCCAAGTTCAGGCATTACGACAAACCAAAGGTGAGGTTCACCCCATTCGCGTACGAATATTAGCACGATCAGAATTCAAGCAACACAACCAGTAACCACACACGAAAGTCCTTCAACAAAACTGGCGGCCGAATGCGGGGAACGACAGAAAAAAGAAACAAACTTCTGTTCCTTACGCACATGTTAACCACAAATATTTACGATCAATTTTCGATCACATGATCCAGTCGAAGATGACGCAGTACTCATTATAATGCCTAACAACGTGACGTCACCGAAAGTCGTGTAGGTGAACTGTCGGAGAAACCAAAGCCGTTTCTAAGTCTAACCAGGGGAAACATGAGCCATTGAAGCAAACACACGATATGGACTACAGGAGCAGACAGTCAAAGGCACAGGCCTAGCCGTCGACGACAACGAGCATCAAGTGAAGCAGCAAATAAAGATAAGTTTAGCTCAATAACTATTGTCGTTAACGTGACAGTGCTAACTGAGTCCATGCCCTCTGCCTACATCGGCATGTTTTTACCTATGTTTAATGTACTTTTTGTTGTCTTAATGTGTTGTTAATTAGTGGGCGGTAGGGAGGATGAACCGAAATTAGATTCTGTGGCTCTCACGATGCCTGAATTGATTTCGGTCGTTTCTTAGGGCAGTTAAACGATTGCACTTTTGGAAGCCCCATTGAGGTTTGCCATTGGACTACCTGTCCAAATCTGCTGTCGTCTGACGATTTGTGTTAGCTGTGCCGTTCCGTAGATAACTGGTGTATTTTATTTGTACTAAGTTCACATTTTTATTCAGTTTTGTATCATGTTCGTTAACTATTTCGTCCAGTCTACTCTTACTATCAATTTATTTTATGATTGTTAAATGTTCGTCCGTTATGAGTCCTGTGATGTCATCATTTTTTGCAGTCATTTTTTTTTGTGTGTACTTTGCATATTCAGTTGACCTCGGGTCAATCTTTGACCCTTCGTTTTCCGTGTGACACTTCCGCTTGTTTTATTTAGTTCATAAATTCATTTTTAATTGTGAAAATGTCTTGTTTGCGTCTTGACATTGTTTGTACCCTTTAGTTGCATCATTGTTTTGTTTGTACTCATGATATATATTAAATACTACATTAATACTATAACATTATATTCAATAATACACTTGTAATTTAATTTAATTAATTTTTTCTGACATTTAAGGTTAATATGGGACATTGCATAATTATGCAGTGATAGTCCAAGAAATTAGCACTACAATTTATAAGAGATGCCTAGGGCATAATAATATAATATATATATTGACCAAATAAAATAATCTTATAGTCTACCTTTGAGGTAATAGACCCATTGTATATTATTTAATATACTTTTCTGGTACTAAGAGAGTGACTTAGTACATTGAACAATATAATTACTAGGAATCATACCCAACATTATTGGATATTAAGATTAATTGTGTGATGTAATTACATTATAGTTAACAGATATCATAACTATTTATGATATAGTTAGTACTTAGATACAATATTGTTACAAAATATTGTCTATTGGTTGAACTTAGACATAAGAGTTCAGTACTATTGTGATTATTTATATTGAATATTCCTAAGTTGAGTAAGTATAATAATTACTCTGAAGCTACTATTGACTATTTTAATCAGTAATTATCAATAATTACTTACCAGATAAAAGTCAAAATGCTTACTATAGACCATTTCGTTAAAATTGGTAAAGAATATGGTTATAAATCTCAAGAACTTCGTCAGTTTGCTGAGGCAGAACTGGAAAAACATAAAGCAGAAATGGAGGAACAAAAGGCTGCATTAAAGAAAAAGGAAGAGGAACAAAAGGCAGCATTAAAGAAAGAGGAGGAGGAACGTGAAAGAAAGGAAGCAGAACGTGAGATGAAGCAAATTGCCAAGGAAAATAGATTGAGAGAGATTGCTCAACGTGAAAGAGAAGAGCAAAGAGCAATCGCCAGACAGGAAGAAGAGAATAAATTGAAACGAGAGGAAATTATTTTACAACAAGAAATGGAATTGGCGCGTATTAAATTGGAGACAGCAAGATTACAAGCACAAAGTGCTGATGCAAACCAGAATAATAACGCACAAAATGGATCGTCATCCAGCCAAACTAAACATTTCTACAACTTTAAATTACCCACTTTCAACTTAAACGTGGACGACCTTTCATCGTTCCTGTCACGTTTTGAACAGACTTGCAAAACAAATCATTTGCCTGAAGAGTCATGGGTACTCAAGTTAAATGAATTCTTGGTTGGAGAACCATTGACGGCTTCTCAAAATGCTGACCCATCAATAGCAAATAACTACGGTGCTATTAAGTCCTTGCTTTTACGAAGGTTTCACCTGGACGAGGAACACTGTAGGTTAAAATTTAAGGGAATTTTACCTGAATCTCCAAAAGATTTTGCAGGATTCATTGCGAACATACGCAATACATTTAATAGATGGGTTGAACTGGCAGAAGTCAACAAATCATACGACAAATTAGTTGATTTACTACTACGGGATAAGGTATTATCTTCGGTTAGCCAACCATTCTTTGCATATTTGCAGGAGCGTAAACCAGGTACTATCGACGAGTTAGAAAAAATTTCTTTAAACTACTGTTCGGCACATCCGAATGCAACCATTTCTAACTCCTCATTAAGAGAACCTCTACCTGTGGCGTCTAATATGGCCTACAATCATAATAACAAACAAAGACATCACAGTGTAGACAGAAGTAGGTTCCAAAGAAATCACAATGTTAACTTTCAGAAGGGACATAATAATGATTTCAACAATAAAAATGAGTTCAACAGAGGTAGATCACGAGATAGAAATTATTCACCTCAAACAAACTACCACAATGGTCAACATAACACTAATTATAATCGATCACATACTCCCAATAATAACAATAACTGGAATGGTAATAATCATGGCTCGAGACATCGAGAAAATAGTTACTATAGAGGACGACGAGATAATTCTAACAATTATACTCGGAATCGATCTCATTCTCGGGGATCATCTCATTACAACCATAATACAGGGGCGGCAGTTACAAATAATACTACCCCTATAGCTCAGGTCCCACTTGACAATAATACAACACAGTCTTCTGCTGCATGTTTTGCTATTAATTATAATGTGGCAAATAGTTGCCAACAATGCAATCTTATTTTTCAGAAGGCGAAAGAAACAGTGCTTAACTGCGGACATATTATACCCCAGGTAGGTCTTGCAGTCAACGATGGAACAGGCTTACTAATTTTTAACAGGGGATTAGTTAATGGATCCGTCGTCTCAGTGCTGAGGGATTCAGGATCCACGACGATTGGTATACGTCAGTCGCTGGTACATCCTAGCTGTGCGACAGGAGAATATGTACGCTGCATGACATTTGGTGGAACTATTGAGTTTTACCCCACAGCTATTGTTCATATTAGAACACCCTTTTTCACAGGGAATGTAAAAGTATGTATGCTAAAAAAGCCTATAGCTGATCTGATGGTTGGTCGTATACACGGTAGTAAAGATTGTACTCCAGATGAGATCATAGAATGGGAGAAACATAACCTATGCACTGGAAACGCCGTGACGACTAGAGCGCAGACTCAACTCATGGAGAAAGTCGGTGATAATAAAATGGATGCAGACAACCAAGAGGAGTTTGTAGTCAATTCACCTATTGACAGGGAAACATTTGCAACCAAACAAAAAGAGGATAAATCTTTAAAAAAATTTTTTAAGCTGGTTGATAAAGTTGACAATCTATCCTCAGGTAATAATAACAAACATTGGTTTGTTATTAAAAATGACATATTGATTAGATGTTTTAATGACAAATCACAAATGAAACAACAAGTTATGGTCCCGTATACTTTTAGACGGTACATTCTTCAACATGCACATGACTCACATTGTGCTGGACATATGGGATATACTCGAACACGATCTCGAGTACTGTCTTCATTCTTTTGGCCAGGAGTGTCAAGAGATATTTCGCAGTATGTACGTTCCTGTACTACATGCCAAGAAGTGAAAGCACGTGGAGCTTTTCACACGGCGCCTATTCAGGCTTGCGATATCTCAGTAAGACCGTTTGACAAGATGGCCATAGATATTATTGGTCCATTGCTACCATCGGCCAGAGGACATAGATTCGTCCTTACGTGCATTGATTTGTGCACACGATGGCCAGAAGCTATCCCATTAAAGACCACCACTACCACAGATGTAGCTGATGCACTACATCTCATCTTTTCTAGAATAGGGTTTCCTAGAAAACTTTTATCAGACCATGGGTCACAGTTCATATCTGACACCATGAAGGAAGTCATGAAAACTTGGAACATTGATAGGAATTTAAGTAGTATTTATCATCCTATGAGTAATGGTGCGGTTGAAAGACTTAACCGTACACTTAAACAACTACTACATAAGGTTACTGTTAAGCACCCTCATGACTGGGACAGAGCACTCCCAGCTGTTCTATTTGCTTATCGGGAGGTACCGCCGCATGAACAAACTGGCTTCTCTCCCTTTGAATTAGTTTTTTGGTGCTCCCCCAAGAGGTCCTATGGGACTAATAAAAGACTTATTAATTGACGAGGAGATGACTCAGGACACTCAGTCATCTTACGAGTATGTGATTAATCTTCGGAAGAACATTATTGAGTCTTGCCAGTTGGCAACAGCTTCTTCTGAGGCTGCAAAAGCTAAGGCTCGATCTCTACAAAATAGGTCTCGACGATTACGCCAATTATTCCCAGGCGATGAGGCTTATGTGTTACTTCCTCACAATAACAATAAATTATTGATATCTTGGAATGGTCCTTACAAAGTCATTGATAAAATTTCCGACGTTGATTACGTCTTAGATATCAAGGGACACAAAAAGATATTTCATATTAACATGCTCAAGCAATTTCATACACGTCCTGAACACTTACAGTCAATTTTTCATGAACTAGATGACAACACAGTATCTACTTGTTATTATTCCAACTTATCTGTCATCCAGGAAGAAGAATCTTCTTTTCCTGAGGTACAGTTACCGTTACCGGTACCAGTAGTTCAACCTACTGAATCTTGGCGGGATGTAACCATCTCTTCAACGGTTACACCGCAACAGCGTCTACAGATTGCTAATCTATTACAATCTTATCCAGATGTGTTGACCGACGTCCCGGGTCGCACATCGGCTATTAGTCATGACATTACTCTCAATGATGATACACCTATTCGTGTACATCCCTATTCGGTTCCTTTACATTTCCTTGCTAAAACTACTAAGGAACTTGAACAGATGTTGTCTCTGGGAATCATTGAGACTAGTAATTCGCCATTCTCTTCTCCATTAGTGATTGTCCGGAAGAAGGACAATAACATCAGACTATGTGTTGACTATAGAAAATTAAATGCTAAGACTATAGTTGACAGCGAACCACATCCACTTATCGACGACTTACTGCCACGTCTATCCAACGCAACTATATTTAGTAAGATAGACTTAACTAAAGGTTATTGGCAGATACCACTGACCGAAAAGGCTAAGTACTACACCGCATTTTCCACTCCACAAGGTCTATACCAGTGGAATGTGATGCCTTTTGGGCTTGTTAATGCGCCAGCTACCTTCATTCGCCTGATGCGACAAATTTTATCAGGTAGACCAGACGTTATTACATATATTGACGACATATGCTTGTTTAGTTCGTCGTTTGAGGAACATGTTTCGGGACTTAGATATGTTTTCGACACTCTAAGGAATTATAATCTAACTGCTAAACCTACAAAGGTTCAAATCGCGTGTAATGAGATAACCTTTTTGGGACATATCATTGGATCGGGATATATCCGAACGTTACCTAGTACGGTCTCCAAAATTCTAAACATAGCAGTTCCTCAGACGAAGAAACAGGTCAGGAGTTTGTTAGGACTTGTTCAATATTACAGTAGATTCATACCAAACTTGTCATCCATCACGGCTGTATTGTCTTCATTGTTAAAAAAAGACATGCCGGTGAAGGTGACATGGACTGGTATATGCAATGAAACTTTCAACAAAATTATAAATTTGTTCTCGCATGAACCAATTTTAAGACTTCCCGATGCTTCCAAAAGATTTTTCTTACGAACAGATGCTAGTAACTACGGCATTGGTGCATGCCTGCTCCAGAACCATGATGGCGTTCTACATCCTACCTTATATATTTCAAGAAAGCTAAAGCCGGCAGAAACAAAGTATTCCACAGTGGACAAGGAACTTTTATCAGTTATATGGGCAATAACTAAACTTGAAAAGTTTTTGCTTGGTGCTCCATTCACCATACAAACCGACCAACGTGCTGTAGCATCTTTGCGTCGATCTAACCACAAGAGCCCAAAACTCGCCAGATATGCAATCATCCTACAGCCATTTGAATTCTCCATTGAACATATTCCTGGCACTGAAAATATTGTGGCGGATGCGTTGTCACGTAATCCTATTGACGACGAATAATCAACATTGACATTCCTAAAACACGTCAATCATCACTACATTGGATATAACGAAGTATCAACTATAAGGGAACTAACCTTGCCTTCAATTTAATATTTATAAACACTATATGCATCACAGAATTGAACTAAAGACAATCAAGGTATACATATTGACATTGAAACTTCGTCTAACGTCCATACACAATATATGAATATTCGTTGAACAATCATGGAACAATATCTGACGACAAGTCGAACTTATTATCCTATGTGCACTTAATTCTTGGATCCTAGGATAAATGACATTTCTTTCCAACGTAAACGTTTGAACATTTTTGCCTAAAAGAATTCATCAGGATCAAGACTACGGATGGATCATCATATCCTATACTAATTAATTAGTTAACTTAACTTCTTAATTGAATTATTATCAATAAAATGAAATGTGAGAAAAAAATGAAATGAAAGAACAAAAAAAGAGAACGAAATATAAAAAGAAGAAATTATGAAAAGAGAAAATAAATCTCACACAAGTATTAGATTAATATTTTTTTTTAATGTACCTATACGTTATTTAGTTAGTTAAATTAGATAGTTATTATTCACTAACACTTAACACACCCAATTAAGTTAAACTTATATTCGAATTTCTTTCTATTTCTTCTCACTTATTTTGTCTTTTCTTCTCTCATAACATCGCGTTACATTAGAATCTTAATAATTTAACTCTTAGTTTAATTAATTAATTTAATTTTAATTAGTCAAATTAATTCCTATATGACATACTAATACGACAGACCTTACTTTAATTTAATTCTATCATTCACTATTAACATTGGACATTTTATTTAGTTGATATAATAATATGTATAATATTGATATATAATGTGATTAATGTTAGATGACTATGACAAATAGTTAGTTGACATGACCGCGACACGGTTCTACTCAGAACATCGTCGGCCATATGTCACGATTGTGTTAATTTTTTTTTTTTGAAAAATTGTTAAGTCGGATAGATCTTGAAAAAAAAATCTATCGATTTTTTTTTTCCCCGGTGTACAGGGAATTGTTACGGTATATGATATTAACGCCGTCTGCTAAAGGTTAGCGGACGTGCAAATGTAAAGGTTAAGACATTTAATATATTGCGATAGATGTTTCAATTATTGAACGCTCCATACACGATCGATTATGACGTGTCTAGCGTTGTTTGGGTCACAGTCGGTAACTAGGAAACGCTACCCTTTGTTACTTGACCGCCAAGCTGAATAGCTGCGTTTTGTTAACCTTCCAATTCAATGGCATGATATAGCCATTTATATGTGCATTTATGATGGACCAGGGTCAGTCCTAGAACTCTACATGAGAGGAAACTTATGGAGGTTAGTGATTAACTAAATCCTTGGAAGGAGAAAGATAATCGTCTACTTTATACGAAGTAATTAGACTCACAGTCTCACTGTCGGCAGGTAGCCATTCTATCTGCGCGTGCATATAGCTGTGATGTTCTGACGACAATTACTGCATTGTATCCTTAAACGGACATTGACACGTAAAACAGCAGTCTACGCTATTGATTGATTGATGCATGTACCTCATGTGTGAATTGAACTGTTTATGTATGTGTGTAATCCATATTAAATTGTGAAGGACTCGAACCGGAGGCATTATTCGTTGAATCACGTTACACCATTCAACCTTCTGAATTATGTATTTTATATCAAGTTGCTGAGTTAATAAGATGAACAGTTGTTTACATCTTGATGCCAAGTTCAGGCATTACGACAAACCAAAGGTGAGGTTCACCCCATTCGCGTACGAATATTAGCACGATCAGAATTCAAGCAACACAACCAGTAACCACACACGAAAGTCCTTCACCTATAATTATATGGCATAATCATTTCTGTAATATGATAAAGAGTCTGGGAAACTCGCGGCCCTATAAACGTAACCGTAAACACAGTTTTGTCATCGTCGTCGTTGTTATCATCATTATTAACATCATCATCACAGTCATTGACCTTTTTATTACCAATGTAGTATGAAGCCATCACCGCATCTGGTTCTTTTGCTGAATGTCCAAGCCAAATATATGATATTTCAGTGGTAAGTTTTGTAGTAATTTGTTTTATATCATTAGGTAAGCTAATTTTCTTACTGAAATGTCTGTTAGCCAAAAATCTGGGAAGTATGGAAACGGATTGGTTTGGTTTGAAGGACTTTCTTTATTGCACACGGACAACTCATTCAGTGCTCCGATCTTCTCCCTTAGATCACACAAGTAGGATCTCAGCACAGTGCACGAACTCCGTAGCACCGGCGAGAATCCCAATGTGCGTATATAGGAATCACACATTCAATAAATATTTTTGTGGTGGGTAGGTTTATAATTTCTTTAATTTTGCCAGGGCAGTGGCCTGATAAGCCTACTCTTTACGATTTCCAACTGCCGACGGATTTTTAACATGCGCAACTTGCACACGGGACCTCGTCATTTTTCGCCCTCATCCGAGAAGGCTACGCATCCGATGTCACTACCAAGGAGACGGGGGGGGGGGGGGGGGATGACATCATTAGGACCACTGGTTCGGAAAAAAATTTCCATAAATTATAGTCCCTCAACTGGGAATCGAACCCGGTACCTCTAGAACTCGTGGCAAACGCTATACCTCTTAGCCACTCCGACCCCCTGGAAACGGATTACAGCATGAAAGTTAAAGTGAACACCCATTAAAAGAACACACATACCTTTCAATTGTTTTTCATGGTTAAAAAAAAAAAACAGGTAAAGAATCACATTACACGCCCATTGAGGCATATTTTAAAAATGGTGTTAGGCCTATATTTTCTTGAGCATCGGGACTCTTTCATGGTATACTGCCAATGACAACGGATAATTTTGACCACAGATATCCCATGCTGTTGACATGGAATGGAAGGGAATGAAATTACCTTGTCTATATTTAATATTGTTCTTGAAATGATATTGGCCTCCAACTGGTTTTATCAGTTGAAATTACCATGTCTATATTTAATGTTCTCCTCGACATGATATTAGTCTCTATACAACTGGTTTTACCAGTTGAAATTACTTTGTCTATATTTAATGTTCTTCTTGATATGATATTGGTCTCCATCCAACTGGTTTTCTTCTTCTTCTTCTTTGATCCATAACCGCCAACCGTCAAATAGTTTAATGTTCTTCTGGTGGCGTCTATGTAGGGCAGCAATCAAATTGATTTTTGCACTGGTCGGCGGCCATTACCATTCGTACATATTGCCCCAACTGTGTTCTTCTTTGCATATTCAGTCTTCCACAGTTTTACAAGTTGTTTTTGGTCGGCCTCTCTTTCGCTTTCCCTCGGGGGTCCATAGCATAGCTGTTCTTGCGATGGTATCAGGGTTTTACCTGGTTTTACCTGGTTGAAATTACCATGTCTATATTTAATGTTCTTCTTGATATGATATTGGTCTCCATCCAACAGGTTTTACCAGTTGAAATTACTATGTCTATATTTAATATTCTTCTTGGTATAATATTGGTCTCCATCAAACTGGTTTTACCAGTTGAAATTACCATGTCTATATTTAATGTTCTTCTTAATATGATATTGGTCTCAATCCAACTGGTTTTACCAGTTGAAATTACTATGTCTATATTTAATGTTCTTCTTGATATGATATTGGTCTCCATCCAACTGGTTTTACCTGGTTGAAATTACCATGTCTATATTTAATGTTCTTCTTGATATGATATTGGTCTCCATCCAACTGGTTTTACCAGTTGAAATTGCTATGTCTATATTTAATGTTCTTCTTGATATGATATTGGTCTCCATCCAACTGGTTTTACCTGGTTGAAATTATCATGTCTATATTTAATGTTCTTCTTGATATGATATTGGTCTCCATCTGTCGTGGAACGACTTCTCACCGACTGTTTCTTCTGTCTATTATTTTATTCCTCTACAAATTTCTCCTATCATTAGACAAGAAACCATAAGTCTCTCTGTCTCTAGTCTTAGATTTCCCAGTATTCGCTAGCCTCAGGATTCACACGGCCAAAAGGTAATAAATTATTCACTTCGCCAGCGAAAGTCATTCCACTTGAAAGGTAGAAAACGTTGTGCTACGAACAGACCGGATGTCACGAACAGGACACACGTAAATCAGAAAAAGGGGCAGAAACCCTGCCTGGCACTGCAAACACGTACAGAGTGGATACTAGTGCGAGTTTAATGAAATTAACTTGATATCCCTGCGACTAAAATAGAATTTGCAACAATGCCACCCAAGAGGTCGACCCAAAAATACAGCTGGAATTTTGGGAGGGAATTTTAAGCCATTAGACCGCTACCATCCTTCGAAAAAGACGGAATCTATGGGCCCTTGAGTGGGCATTACTGTTGCGAAATATTCGTAGTGAATTCAGTTGAGCGAAGTAAGAAGATCTAACTAATACTGATGATTTTATAACATGAATAATCATATGTTTATCCACAGTTTATTATTAGAGTAACTTTTTGTTAAACAAAGTTTTAAATGCATTTCCATTTTCAGTGACAATAATTGTTATTTGCATAATTACAGATCACTCAAACTAATGTATGAGTTTGCTGAGGTCAAAGACCTAATTAACCACTGATCTTTATTTCACAGCCTGGCAGAAATAAGACAGGGTTAAATAATATGATGTTTATTATTGTTGTTACTTTGGGATTTGCATATTGATCCAAGCAAAACAGAAGTGTATTAGTGGTCCTTCTATTTTCTATTTCTTATAAGGCTTCTGTGTTCTCTGTCAAGACTACAAACTTGATAACAGTGTTCTCAATCACTTCTTCTCACTTTGTCACATAAGGGACATTAATGTATTTTTGCATCATGGAATGTTCTTTATATGTATTTAATGAAATCTTATGCACATACCATGTTTGATGATTGAAGAACTATGCTGTTATCAGTTATATGAATGTTATTTTCTACAGGAACCAGGACTTTAAGAATGTTTACAAGTATTTAACTATTTAATGAATTTACCACTTTGACTGACAAAATGTAAGTCAGCAGTTCTCAAGCCTTGAGACTATGACTACCCTCCACATGATTTACTGCTCCAGTAACAAGAATGTAAATCATTGGTTCTCAGACCTTGGCAGCAATGACACCCCAACCGGTTAAAGCAGCATATGAAACTATTACCCGGTGGTTCTCAAACCATTGTTGACAGTGACACCAGAATTAAAATACTGCTCTATGGGCACTAGGTGAACCAGTGGTTCTCAACCATTTGATGACCCCAGCCCCTACCTCACAGTTTGTGAAACTCATTGCCCACATGGGGAAAACCACTGCTGTAATTAAGCAGACAGCCAAATAGAGACTGAGAACTCAAGATACACTATAATGTCAGTTAAGAAGGAGTAGACTGAAGGCAGCACTGGAGAAAATCAACTGAAGGCCGCACTGGAGAAAATCAAGATGGGCAAAGCAGCAGGGCATGATGGTATAACACCAGAAATGGTTAAGTTCATGGGAGCATCAGGCGACCTATTACTCTTAAGGGTTTTACAGGCAGCGTGGTACAACAAGACCATACCAAAGGATTGGGAGATTGCCATCATAACACCAATTTTCAAAAAGGGTGACAATCGACAGTGTGGAAACCATAGAGGTATATCCCTTCTCAGTGTCCCTGGTAAAATCTACTCTAGAATCCTAGAGCAGAGACTCCGACGCCTAGCTGAGCCACAATTGGATGAGGTCCAGTGCGGATTCCGAGCAAACCGAAGTACTCAAGACCTAATCTTCACACTCAGACAGCTGAGTGAAAAGGCCCTTGAGTATAAGAGTGAGATGCATCTTTGTTTCATAGATCTGGAAAAGGCGTTTGACAGGGTCCCATGGAGCAAACTTTGGGACTGTTTGGCAAGGAAGAATATTCCAGCACCTCTGATTCATGCTATACAGAGCTTCTACAAGTCTTGCAGAAATTATGTGAGGACAGCAAACCATAAGTCGGAAGAGTTCAGGACCACCACTGGTGTAAGACAAGGTGATATCCTATCACCTTACCTCTTCATACTCCTTATGGACGATGTCATCAAGGCATGTAAGGAGAGAACAAGAAAGTATTCAGTGGGGTACTGGAAGATGAGACAGGTCTATA
>JAMPIV010015674.1:55000-65174 GCA_024509875.1 Oreohelix idahoensis
GTATAATTTTAACATATTTAGATGATACGTTTTAATTTTCACTTTAATATCAATTGAGAAATCAACATCTGAGATCTTTTTCACTACTTTGTATGGCCCCTGCCATGAAATTAACAACTTATTTTCCTTAATAGGTACGAGCAGTAAGACTTCATCTCCTGGGATAAATGATCTTAGGGTACGAGATTGCTTATGTAGCAACCTCGATCTTTGAGTTGCCGTTTGAATCCTCTGTGATGCGATCTGACATGCATCCACTAACCTTTGTCGTAAATCAACAACGAACTCGTAACTACTGCGAGTTGCGTCATCCTGAGAAGTACCAAGGATTAGATCCTTCAATAGATACAACAGGCCTCTCGGATTCGCGCCATACACGAGTTCAAAGGGAGAGAACCCAGTACTCTCCTGAGGGATCTCTCTGTATGCAAAGAGAACCGATGGGAGAATCTTATCCCAATCCCGAGGGTGTGCATCAGTAACCTTCCCAAGCATTAACTTAAGAGAGCCGTTAAATCTTTCACAAACCCCATTTGCACTTGGTCTATAAGGACTTGTGAATGAATGTTTTATGCAATATAAGCTTTCTATTGCGCTCATAAGTTCCGACTTAAATTGTGTCCCTCTATCCGACAGTATTTCCTCAGGAAAACCTATCCTTATAAAAATCAAGTTCAAAGCTTCCGCAACTGATATGGTATTAATATTTTTTAACGGTATGGCCTCAGGCCATCTAGTGCACAAATCGATGCACGTTAAAATATATTGAAAACCTCGATCCGACATTACAGACAATGGACCGATGATGTCTATAGCTAGTTTCTTAAATGCGCGCACAGGCACATCTGTGACTTGCAAGGGTGCAGTCTGATTCTTACCCCTGCGTGCAACTTTTTGACACGTATGGCAAGATCTACAATATCTTTTTACATCTGTGTTGATGCCAGGCCAATAAAAATTTGTAGTAATTCGAAACAAAGTCCGATTACGACCCAAGTGTCCTGCCATAGGTACATCATGACCTGTATTTAAGACTAAAGGACTAAAACTTTTTGGTACCACAATCTGTTTCTTTACATGATCCACTCCTTTCTTAAAACATCTGATCAAAACATTGTTACGAAACTCAAACCAATATGAGGAGCTCTTAGTGATCTTAATTTGTTTTGTTTCAGCTAAAGTGAATAATTTCTTTAAAGATTCATCCTCCTTTTGTTTTTGTGTAAAGATAGTCGGAGAAATGTTTTGAGCATTTCTCAGTCGCGTCTCCTCCATGACAGATGGAGATGCATCGGTCAAAATGCTTGCTTCATGCTGAGCTCTTGTAGTGACCGCATTCGCCATTAATGGGTGCTTGCTGACCCACTCTGCAATTTCCTCAGGTGAACAGTCTTTTACACCTGGAATGTTACCTAGTATCACGTCACTTACAGGGTTCTCCAAGCCCCACACGAGTACAGTTCCTGAATAAAAAGGTGTGTCGATCTCCGCCTTTGCCATGGGAAACCATTCAATGTTACCTCCAAAAGTAACGCATTTCAGTGACTTTCCTGTAAATGTTGATTTATCTAGCAACGATTTTCGTATCCCGACAATCGTACATCCCGTGTCACGAAGAATGGTGGCTGGTCTGTCACCTATAAAACCTTTGTGTAATGTAAGGCGACCAATAAAATCGCAGACAGACATCGCTGGTAAAATATGGCCACACAAAAGTCTAGTTTTAGCACCTGGCTCATAAAGTGTATTACACTCAGTGCAATTGTTGTCTTTGCTTGAGCGTACAATGCATGCATTAGCCTGTTCAACATGGCTATCGTTGCCACAAAGTGGGGTACAGACGTTAGCATGGTCTGCTTTCCCTTTTGCCAGTTTACAATCATTTTTGTGATCAGCTTTGTGATTGCATTGTTTGCCGTGCTTATTGTTTACTTCACTTAAATGACACCTACCATTTCCACTGGAGCGTTCAACTGAATTTCGTCCATAGTCTCTGTGATGTCTATCATCACTGCTATTACCGTAGTGTTGTCCACGACCTCGGTTAGAGTAATTAGCATATCTATACCCACCGAAGTGAGATGGTGACTGACGACGAGGAAAATTGTACCGTCTTCGAAAGGAAGATCGATAATCACTCCTATATCTGCCCTCTGTACTCCTTGCACGAGAACGGTGGTCACCTACTCCTCCGTCGTGGTACGAAACACATACAGGTAATGCATTATCAAAGGAAACCTTACGCATTTCCTTGTTTGGATGTGCAGACATGTAGTTTCTCCCCAATTCTTGACATTCATTGATAGATTTTGGCTTTCTCTCCTGTAAAAAACTAACAAAATCTGCGCCACAGGTAGATAAAACTTTATCCCTGAGCATTAGGTCAAATAATTCATCAGAAGATTTATTGATACCAGATAAATCTATCCACCGACCAAAGTACAATTTAATAGAAGAGATGAACTCTCCAAAATCAGAATTCTTGGACGGAAACGCAGAGTGAAATCTGGATCGAAAACCCTCCTCAGTGAGCTGACATTTTGCCATCAATGTATTGGCAACAATATCAAAATCAGATCTACTTGTTTCATCAATTGACATGAAACAATGCATTGCTTCCCCGGTGAGGTAGTCTGAAAAGATAATTGGCTACCTATCTTTTGGGATTATCAAATCCATAGCCCTCATTTTAAACCTCATAATAAACGAGTCCATGCAGTCCCGTTTATCATCAAAATTTGGTAATTTAATTTTTGGATAATTAAAATTATTACCCTGAGAACCTTGTGGATTAGAACCAGTATGTTGGGCATTAATCTTTGCAATCTCAATCTCTTTTTCTTTATCAGCCTGTAATTTCAATGACTGAAGTTCTATAGCATTTCTGTGTGCCTGATCCAACTGAAGAAGTTCCAACCTACGTAGTTCCATTTTCTCCCTTTCTAGTTCTCTAGATGCTTCTTGTTGAACTAATTTATTCTCTTCAAGTTCCCTTTCGTGAACCAATGTCTTCTCTTCCAGTTCCCTTGCTTGATCAAGCTCCTGCTTCTTTAGATCTCGTTGCTCCTTACGTTCCATACGTTCCACATAGTCATGATAGTTTTTGTCAGCATATGATTCCAACTCAACTCCAGATTTGCCTAAACGCAAACCCAACTCAATAAGTTCTGATAATGACGACATCTTGTGTTCTAATTCGAATCACCAAGTGTCAAATCTCCCCTTAATATCACTTAATTAAGTACAATAGATTATGGCGTTGACTGAATTTATACCTTATGAAGGAATGAACATACCAAGAATGAGAGACGAGCACAGTGAAAAAGAACAGTACAAGTCAATGATGATGATAATAAAGTGACATGTCGAATTACAGCACGTTACTCGACAAATATAACGGGAATAAAAGAAACAAATACATGTTGACAAGCAACTACAAATTTGAATAATTACTTGTAAAATAAACAAGACAGAGAAGCACGAACAAAAACAGCAAATCGTCAAATTTCACAATGAGACAAGAGTGATAGTAAAACAGCTGTACAGGTACGTGACCCACTTACGTAAATTAGGGAATGAAAAAATATATAACGTAGACTGGACGGAACAATCTATACAAATACTGATGTCTGTTATGCAGTCAAAGACTAAAATTCCACTGCTATTTTCTTTGACTGGACAACCAACAATAACCTAATAGGACATCGTCATTTGCAAACTTTACGAAGAAAATCTACAAATAGCGAGCATTTACTTTATACATATAAACATGCAGATGAAATAACAAGTAGGACTGGCAAAAGTCTCTGACATGGTCAAATACTGTCACGCATTAGACAAATCATAACTCTACTTATCTTTCTTGTTGAACTCAGAACCTCTACAGATAAGGAATCAGTGTGTTTGTGCCACACCTCGACTTCAGGAATTCATAAATGGACGAAAACCCTCTTGACTCCCATTTCAGCAAATGGTCGTTTGCAAGTTTTCCGGCTTTGATGACGTCATCGAGTAAAGTTTGCCAGATTGTCCTTTATCGTTCAACATCGAAAATTGCGTGCTTGCCAGTATTTAAAATCTTGAATGTAGAGATGTAAAGTTCGAACCGAATCAATTTGATATCGCAGTGTTGAATCTTGACAGTCCTCAAGGTCAGGTCAACGATCTTTGATGCATCTACAAGGAGCAGCCGTTACATGTCATCCTCCATTGTGAAATTCAGTGAATGTACAGTTTTTATCGACACTTTATACTGGTATAGTTTTTCAAATGATAAAAGTTCTGCGTAAAAGTTCAGTGCAATAGTCCAGCTTCAGTTGATTTCAGATTCGTAATATGAAGAAAATTCGTTTCTTGATGTTCCAAGTAGACCAACCTGCCAGTTATCGGACGGCTTACAATTATTTGACAGGACGTAACCAGTTATTTTAGTTATAGGACGACAGCTCCCAGTTATTTGACAGGACTGAGCCCCTAGTTATTCCTCCTCTGTCAAGGGATGGAGAAATTTCCCGAATTCTTTTGTTGTCTAGGGTCTATTTGTGTTATTGAAGAAGTGAGAATTCATTCATCTTGCTTTGGTTTATATTGTTGAATATTCTGGCAACCACCCGTCTTGTATACACCTTTCCATATCAACATCTCAAGTACTGCATAAAGTTAATAACGGTGTAAATTAACCTTGAGAGATTGAATAAACTACTGGGCTTGGACGATTTGGCAACAGTTTAATAACGAGTAAGTACACACTAACAAGGTCAAAATTACGAACATGGCATGTATGCTCCCTCTCTTACTTAAATCTGATTCGACTTTCTAAACATGTCACTCGACTTCTCCCTTCCACATATCTTGATAATCTCATTTATTAATCACTATTTCCAGCGGGGTATTTAGCGTCCCAGTCAAAAGTTCATTATAATTTTCCCATCAACATTGGGGGAATTTAAGCGTCCCAGTATTTCAATTATCCACAAATCAAATCCACATCAATCCATAAGCTTCGGGGTATGTCGCTTCCCGGTATAACAATTCTACTAATTTTATTCCCATATCTTCGGGGGATGATACCTCCCGGAATAACAACTGTTCAGTTATATTTCCAACAACATCGGGGGATTTGAGCGTCCCGGTATCTTTAATATTCATACATCATAATTTCCACTCCATAAACTTCGGGGAATGAAACCTCCCGGTAAAACACTGTTCATATAATTCTAGTTTAACATACTTCTATGTCTTTGGAGTTATAGTCCCGTATCGAATTTAATTATAATCCTGGCATTTTCTCATGCCTTTCATTTAAGCATATAGCTTACCCTTTTATCCTCAGAAATATTTATTGAACCCACAATCCCACCTACTGGCTGATACACAAGCCATTTTAGGCACACATCTTGACGCTATGACGTCACATACCAATCTGCCTACATCATACCTAGATACTCATCTCACAGCGACTTCTTTCATGTATTTCCTGCGTTCAGTTGAGGTACGACATGGTGTGACCAAACCCTGGCACTAATAATAAGTTGCCCTGATAAAAATCGCACCATGAAGCAGCCTCAACAATATGTATATAAAGAAATGTAAGATTCCATACCCTTTTATCCATCTTTACATAACATAGTCTGTAAATTACCCTCGACTTAAATACATATAAATTTTTGCAAGAAACACATATTTTAAGTTGTGTTATAAGAACTCTTCTTGGTGGTACTGCTGGAAATTAGTTACCTATTGTTAACTAATTTTTAATTTGATGGTTATCTAATGCTGGTTTGATTTAATATATGGTTTTGTAATACTTTAGTATAGTTAAGACTATAGAAAGTATTTTTGCCTTAATTATTGTTTGTGAGTTAGAGATCTCATACTCGCTCAACGAACCACTAAGGATAAAATGGAAGAATCTGTAGAGTTGAATGAGTGGAGAACATTCTGGACAGAGTTAGCCATTGAGTGTGAACTCTCCGGAGAAGAACTGGATACTTTTGTTTCACAAAGGAAGGAAAAATACTGGATGAGAGAAGCGAAAAGGAAGGAAGGGAGAGCAAAATGCAAGGAAGAGAATGTGGAACATGAAAGTCAAAGATAAGAAAAATCCCTCCAGTGTAAGGAAGAAATGGAAACTCAGTTTCAACCTACAAAAATGGAATCCAGGGATAAACTGGAATCTAGGAATACTCATCATGCCACTCCTTTGCCAGTTGCATCACCATCTTCAGTGGTAAATATAACTGCACCACATGAAGCCAAGTCTATGTCTCAGAATTCCGGCTCAGACAGAGCAGAGGCTAGGATATCTAAACGGAGACATCTAGACTATCATGAAAACAAGATTAAGCACAGCTGTGCTAATAATCTGAAGAGACCTTCCTCATCCTCAGCAAAAACTCACAACAGGCATACTGAAAACAACCGCACCAAAAACCTGGTAAATAGGATCGCTCAACCAAATAGGATCATTCAACGGAAAAGGATTATGCAACCCTATGGGAAGGGATGTTCTTGAGCATCACCTTTCGGCCACCCTACATCAGTTAGACTGTAGGCGCCGAGACCCAATCCCACAGACTTCATACAAAGCTAAGGTCCCTACCATGGATGGGAACTTGATGAAGGCCCGGAGTGGATACAGAGATTCTCAAAATGTGGAGACTGCCACTGTAAATGGAGAAGAAATCACCTGTTTGTCTTATCAAGGTCTTGGGTGCGATGCCCTTGTCTCAGCCTCTGTCGTTGACCTTGATCAAGTCACCGAAGAGGATGTTGAGATAACAGCACCCATGATAAACAACAGAAGGATGATTTTGCCTTTAGCTTCTGTAGAAGTTAGGTCGAACTTTGTAAACGGCAAAGTAAAGGCCGCAATATTGGACGAACGAATTTACCCCATACCTCAAGGAGGGAAATATATCATCTTAGAAGACTCAGCACGATCTAGAGACGGCGTGACTGAACAGGCTATGGAGACTCCAATGCCTAACTCTTCTTCCAATATTTTCACTGAAAAGTTGAAAGAGCGCAGAGGGGATGACCACCCCAGTGCACTTAATTCTGAACCAGTTTTGATAGTCTCACCCACTCTCTGCGCGCAGAAAGTGAAGCCGGGCCAGAGTTTCTTGGTACCTGTTGGGATGAAACATGTTTCAGAAATACCTTCCTTTAACATGGGAGAAGCGGCTGTAGAGGAACAGGACCCTCAAGCACTAAGACTTCACTCAGTTCCGATAACCTCACCCACTCTCTGGGATCAGAAAGTGAAGCGGGTCCAAATTTCCTTGGTACCTGGTGGGATGAAACATGTTTCAGGAATATCTTCCTTTAACACGGGTGAAACGGCTAAAGAGGAACATGATCCCAAGTACTTAGTCTTCACTCAGTTCCGATAACCTCACCCACTCTCTGGGATCAGAAAGTGAAGCGGGTCCAAATTTCCTTGGTACCTGGTGGACAGGAACAACTGGCAGACTTATCTTTCTCTGTCACTGGAGAAACAGCGGTAGAGGATCATATACGCTCTCATACCTGGGGAGATAGGTATGTGTCCTTAGGCAAGTCAGGCAATATGACTAAAATAAGGTTGTGTATGAGGCTAGTAACCTCATCACGCAAAACTATTTGTTATAGATCCAGTTGTAAGCAGAGTGTAGGCTTTAGAGCAAGCTCTTTGCCAGGAGGCAAGCTTCAATGGAGGATCCATAAGGGAGAAAAGAAGAGGGGGATATTTTTGTGAGCATGCTTGCTTACCCCACCTCGACTACTTATTGAAGAGGAAACGGATAGCCATGTGTGGATTACAGGCTTACCGTTTGACAGAGGAAAAATAGGAAATATTTGGATTGAAAGAACGGAGGACACGATACATGAATGTAGTGTCTGACATAAGAGAAGAGTCGGCTCGAACTTAGTTGGCCGTTGGCCGAACTTTCAAAAGGGGGCTTATTTTGTGGAACGACTTCTCACCGACTGTTTCTTCTGTCTATTATTTTATTCCTCTACAAATTTCTCCTATCATTAGGCAAGAAACCATAAGTCTCTCTGTCTCTAGTCTTAGATTTCCCAGTATTCGCTAGCCTCAGGATTCACACGGCCAAAAGGTAATAAATTATTCACTTCGCCAGCGAAAGTCATTCCACTTGAAAGGTGGAAAACGTTGTGCTACGAACAGACCGGATGTCACGAACAGGACACGCGTAAATCAGAAAAAGGGGCAGAAACCCTGCCTGGCACTGCAAACACTTACAGAGTGGATACTAGGGCGAGTTTAATGAAATTAACTTGATATCTCTGCGACCAAAATAGAATTTGCAACAATGCCACCCAAGAGGTCGACCCAAAAATACAGCTGGAATTTTGGGAGGGAATTTTAAGCCATTAGACCGCTCCCATCCTTCGAAGGAGACGGAATCTATGGGCCCTTGAGTGGGCATTACTGTTGCGAAATATTCGTAGTGAATTCAGTTGAGCGAAGTAAGTAGATCTAACTAATACTGATGATTTTATAACATGAATAATCATATGTTTATCCACAGTTAATTATTAGAGTAACTTTTTGTTAAACAAAGTTTTAAATGCATTTCCATTTTCAGTGACAATAATTGTTATTTGCATAATTACAGATCACTCAAACTAACGTATGAGTTTGCTGAGGTCAAAGACCTAATTAACCACTGATCTTTATTTCACAGCCTGGCAGAAATAAGACAGGGTTAAATAATATGATGTTTATTATTGTTGTTACTTTGGGATTTGCATATTGATCCAAGCAAAACAGAAGTGTATTAGTGGTCCTTCTATTTTCTATTTCTTATAAGGCTTCTGTGTTCTCTGTCAAGACTACAAACTTGATAACAGTGTTCTCAATCACTTCTTCTCACTTTGTCACATAAGGGACATTAATGTATTTTTGCATCATGGAATGTTCTTTATATGTATTTAATGAAATCTTATGCACATACCATGTTTGATGATTGAAGAACTATGCTGTTATCAGTTATATGAATGTTACTTTCTACAGGAACCAGGACTTTAAGAATGTTTACAAGTATTTAACTATTATTGAATTTACCACTTTGACTGACAAAATGTAAGTCAGCAGTTCTCAAGCCTTGAGACCATGACTACCCTCCACATGATTTACTGCTCCAGTAACAAGAATGTAAATCATTGGTTCTCAGACCTTGGCAGCAATGACACCCCAACAGGTTAAAGCAGCATATGAAACTATTACCCGGTGGTTCTCAAACCATTGTTGACAGTGACCCCAGAATTAAAATACTGCTCTATGGGCACTAGGTGAACCAGTGGTTCTCAACCATTTGATGACCCCAGCCCCTACCTCACAGTTTGTGAAACTCATTGCCCACATGGGGAAAACCACTGCTGTAATTAAGCAGACAGCCAGATAGAGACTGAGAACTCAAGATACGCTGTAATGTCAGTTAAGAAGGAGTAGTTCATAGATAATAGATCACACATTGTTACTTAATGATAGTTAGCATTGTGTTAAATGTAATTTCTGATGGACGCTTACCGGCCATCAGAATTAGGAGATGACTGCTCTTGAAACCACTAACGGTACTCAATTGTTTCCAGTCCACCCAGGTTGCGGTTACAAAGTACAAACCCAGGTTGCGGTTACAAAGTACAAACCCAGGTTGCGGTTACAAGGTACTAACTGTCGTGAAACATTCTAAATCCACATATATAAATTAAAAAGTAAATGTAAAGCCTAACGAATAAATTCAATAAAAGGAAAGAAGAATGGTAAAGAACAATGCTGTCACAATGACGGTACTCGAGATCCCCCTTTTTATGCTTCGTCTGCATATTCTCACGCTTTCACGTTGATAGTAAAGCCTACTGCATCAATACACGCTTTCTACAATAAAACGTGTACTGCATTTCTAAGAAAACCTTGAGATACGCAGGCTGATTAATGACCTAAATTAATACTAGCATTAATTACACTACGTTACCATATACGAAAGGACAGATGGACTTAGGATAGAAAGAGAGATAGGGCTGAAAGCAGGAACGCATGCAACGCTAACACGCGTCTCGCGATACAAAATTAATGCCATCACGCGTGTAAGGCCACAAGCACTAACTTTTTTTCAAATCGACAGTGATAAAAAACATTACCCGTACGAGAGTTAGGTTTAAAAAC